>JAEUWR010000134.1:0-42942 GCA_018524895.1 Podaxis sp. C-F-101400
TTCTTATTGTGATCCTTCTTGCTAGATCCTAGTGCCTCTGCAAACCATCTAGTGAGATAGCCACCCCCTAGCAAAGCCTAGGTGCCCAGCAATAAGGACCATCCTAACAATGCTTGTGCATAGCAGAGTATAAAGTTGAGGATAACATGTGTTCCAGTTGTAGACTAGGACACTGGGTTTTTCTCAAGAGGGATGAGGTAGATCACACTGAGGTTTGCAAAAACAGAGATAATACACAGAATATTCTACAACCAAGAAATGAAATATACATGATATTCTACACTAATCCCTATCTGCTGCATGGTCATCTGGCCCCAGGGATCTGTCAGAGTTGGCCATAGGCCATAAGGCAGTAATTGTATTGATGGGCCAGATGGACCAGTCACTATCTCTTCATTAGAGATGTTTTAAGGTCCTGTATAAACCAGTATGGACAAAGAATCCATTCATAGTGATGCTCCAATTAACTGGCTCCATAAGTGGGGTGGACTCCCAACATGTCACTACTTAGAGACTACATGTGGAATCAGTCAACTCACCTGAGATGTTATCAATAAGTTTACCATAAAGCCATCATGCATCTTTATCTGCTTGCAAGCCTTATGAATGTATTATTTCTGACTGCATTCTTTGTGCATAAATCAGCTGCTCATTTAATGAAAATGTCCCTGCATCAAAAGTATATTGTCACAACTCAATTGACTGAAGACTTGAAGGAGGTACAAGAAAAAGCAACATCTCCAACTATTGGGATTCTATATTTTGAAAGAGATACTGGAATCCCTTAATGACCAGGTTTGTGCCTACCACTTCAGGTGATATAGACTGTTGTAAGGCCCTGAGGACCCTACAGGGTGTTGAAAGCCTTAGTTTGTCATACTCAAGTGCATAAAGCCTGTTATATAGGTTTCTAGCTATACAAATGCTTGGAATCTATACTAGATGGCAATTGCATTGAGCTTGTTTTAGGAATGGAGGACATGAGAGCAAGATTCAAGATAAAATCAATAAGAATTATACAATGACATAATAAATAATTGTACCAACTAAAGAAGCTTTACCTGCTGCTTTACTAATGATTCCTACTCAGGTGCCAGAAAATTGCCTTGCATACAAAGCATTTGTTTTGGCAAAGGCAGCATCAGCATTATGAGCCATGACTTGCCACATGGCTGACTTGCATGTGGCATATGCTGCTGGTGACAAGGGAGAAATAATGTTGCTGCTACACAAGTATAGTGTCAGTGGAGAATAAACTAGTTACTCACAATCCAAGTATTCAAAAATGGGGAAAGCAAATTCAGGACCAGGGAAAGGACAATCTTGAAGAGTGCCAGAGAATAAAACACCAAGTTGAACATAGCAAGGTATGTTGAGCTTAGTAGAGCTAGTGAAGATGAGGAATGTAAAACTCCAGTGAAGAAAGTACACTACTACATGGTGATTTAAATACTGTAGCTGCAACTAACACTGGGTATAGGGCATAATACATGCATGAGTAAGAAACATAAGGCATACATGTGTACAACATGAGAGAAATGCATGTAAAGATCATATGAACATCCATAAGAATAAGAACATGACTCTACTATATGTTACAGGAGTCATTAGAAGTATTGAATGTTTCTACAATGTGTAATCCTATGTTGAAACATGAGGATATGAGTAATACTAACACAAGCCATACATCTATGCAAGTGTTGTAAGTATTAATATAAAAATGGATCAATCTATTCATAGCACTAAGCTATGGAAGTATCCAAAAATTATCTTGCTCTGTCATTGCAGAGTGTATGCATTGAGGATTCAGCATGTTCTGCCAATGGCAAGTAAACACATAAGCATTATGCTGATTAATTCCTCAACAGCTGGTTCTGGCAATACTACTGATTCCTTCCTTCCTCTGTTCCCACAAAGTTTGGCTGAAAAGAAGAAATAAACTGTCCACTCCATCAAACTAAGGTGGCCTCTTCTTCCCACTGCATTTTCCTTGTCCATGCCCTCCAGCATATAATAGCAGAGCTTGTAGTATGGCCAGTGGGCCTACAGCCTCTATCTCACTCAATGCAATGTATGACTTTGCTGAACCATGTCACTCACTACACTGCAGGTCAACTACCTGAAAAACTTGCATATGTCACTACATAGTCAATGTATAAAAATTTCAAGCATGACCATATAAAATGCACGAAGCTGAGGTGATTGCGTGGGGATGTTCTCCATAGTATCAACACTTGACCAGCTATTTCACAAGCCACAGCCAGCAATGACGTCCCGAAGCAAAACCAGGTAAAAGATCAATGAACCTCAGTAAATAAATATACTGAAGCCAACGCTGGTGCCTAGAACAGCAACGAAAGAAATTGCCGAGTGTGTCTATAACAGTCAAGACGGGGCACTAGCTAAATTACCACCAGAAGATTCAACCGAAGACGACATAAAGTCCAAAGTACGTGATCCCTGAATGATCTCCAAATCAAACCCGGACATTGCAAGTCTCTTGATCCTCGCCAGCACCTCAGGTTCCCAAGGTTCCGCCTCAGATAATACCAAACGAAAACGCTCCCGGGCCCCCTTAATGCCATGCAACGCCTCCAACATTTCAGCCACCATCTCCGCGTCTGGATCGCAATAGTTATCCAGCACAAGGGTTTTGAGGGAGGGCGTAACTTTCGGACCTTCAGCTTTAGTAGGATCAACCGCTGCCCTTCCACGCTCTCTATCTTCGAAAAGTCCAGCAATGGGCCGTCCAATCATACTCACAGCCATCGAGACCACCCTGCTCGAACACTGTCGTAGATGGAGTTCCGGAAGGTGGGAGACACCGCTGAGGAGGTCCTTGACGACGCTGTAGGAGTAAGGGAAGTGGACAAGTTCAAGGACTTGGAGAGTGGTTGGTAGATCGGCGAAGAAGGAGATGAATATCAAGTGCAAATCTTCCGAGAACTCTTCGACAAATATACTCTGATGGGATCCAGACCATTTCAGGAGGCGGAGTTTGGCGAAACGAACATGACGGAGGAACGCATAGCTCCATTCATCACTGGTGGTATGCCACTTGAGTGATTCAAGGTGTTCCAGCACAATGGGTTTGTCGAATGAGGGTAAATTGTCACGGGCGGTGTGGGAGTAAGGTTGGAGGTTTTCGAACTCGATGAGGTTCGGGCATTTGGTAAGTAGTTCCACACACTCCTTGATCGGGAGGTCGCGTAATTTCAGGACGGTGATTGCTGGCCAGTAGGGAATGAGTGGAATACGGAGATCTTTCAGCGATATTTGGCGTAGACAAGGAAGATCCGAGAGGTCAACCGAATTGCTGTATTCGGTCCAGGTCGTGATGTGTAACTGTGGCCAATACAGTGTCATCGACTCACACTGCGAAAGCCTTCTTCCAATGGAGGAGATCCACTCCATTGGAAGGCCTGTCAAAATGAGGCTTCGTATCTTATTCGCATTGTCAACAAAGACAGACGTTTTGATGGGATCCAACGTGGAGATAGATTTAGCGCGTTGCTCCGGGTCGTCTGCACTATTTAAAAGTAACAGCTGTGCCCTGAGGTCCAATTCGATTGTCATTGGGAGTCCACGAGCGTTCTCGAAGTATAGGTTGAGGAGCGATGCATTGTTTTCGGATACAATCTCGTAAACTTCAACCGAGATGGTCGTCCAGAGCTGTGGAGTTGACCAGACGACTTGTCGCCAATGATAGGAAACGGCACCCAATACGAGCTGGAAGTCATCCTCGCTGACATAGTTACCTCGTCGAAGGTCTGGATCATCAGGGAATTCCGTTGGGATTGAGCGGCTGGCAAAATCAATAGGCGGGCGGGCAAATTGAAAGATAGTGGATAACACCTCGGGAGGTAAGCGCCTTGTTGAAGCCTGAACACTATTTATCTTGCGCAATAGACCAGCCCTATCCTGGTTGAGGCGATAAATAAGGTCATTCAGGCGACGTACTTCGTCCTGAATGAGTGCCACCTCCTCCCGCTGAGTCCAAACCACCGATCCACTGGGGGAGAGGGCACGACGGGTATCCGTCAGGACTGTGCTGTCAAAACAATGCCCGCAACGAGGGCAAGTAGATGTGGAAGGAGTCATAGACAGGGTCATAGGTAATGTGATGGATCGGATGGGCGAGGGGTCACAGAGGAGGAAAGGTAGCCGGAAAAACGATGTCGGGTCGGTGAGCAAAAGCACCGGGAGAAACCAAAAGGATGAGCTTGTGAAGACGATGGAAGAGAGTAAAACGGGTCAGACCGTAGAACCGACGGATGTCAAGGTCAGAATGTCTAATGAGCGCCCGGAAACACTGACGTACAAGTGTCACGCAGTCACATGGCTCGGCCGTAAGCCACTCGTCCCGTCTCCCATCCCATCCCATCCCATCCCATCCCATTGAAGACGTCGATAGCCAAAGGTAAGTCAAATAACTTCCTTATATCTTAATGTAATCCATACGCGGTTCCTAACGCTAGTCTCTACCACCATCGATTCCCGAGAATGGAACGTACTGAATCCCCTCGTTCAACATCTATATCCCTGCCCGACGAGATTCTCGCCATTATCTTCATCTATGCATGCCCTTCCACCAAGTCCCAAAGTCGATTCTCCTATGCAAGAGCTCTTGACACTATCGATGGTTACCGCTCCTACGAATGGGAGGGGTTGCAATACTGCACCCTCCCCATCGTCCTTAGCTCTGTCTCTTCCCAGTGGCGTCGCGTGTCCTGGTCGACCCCCCAGCTTTGGAGGACCTTGGCTGTACGCGTCACTAATGGAACTGCGGAGCAGGTGGCATCACTGCTGTGCCTCTATCTCCAGAACTCAGGGAACCATCCCGTCTCTCTCGAATTGGACTTCAGACAGGAGCCAACGATGAGAGTGGATCGCCCCCGTACACCCCGCTCTCATACGGGGGTTTTTACGCCTTATGACACTGACCCTATCAAGAACGTTCTGTTTGGAAATAGGCGATGGAATATCAGCGTCTTGCGCTTGATTGCTCCTCCCATCGAGTGGTTTTCGCTCCTTGGCCGCCTGCAACGACTTGAATTTCTTCTGTTTGGGTGGCCTGAGGAAGGCGCTAACAACCCAAGCCCAATCGATCCTGCTTTCGGAAACTTACCATGTCTCCGTCATCCCACTATTAAGGGAGTTTGGCCGGACATTGAAACTCAACCAGAAGCAATTACCACCCTCGATTTGGAATCCGTTCCAATTGATGTCTGCGTGGCGTTGCTCGTCCGTTGTCCCTACCTAACGGAATACCGCGCCCGCCGCCCACTTCACCCTCCACACCAGCCACAACATCCCGTTTGGCTGACGACTCCAATAAGTCTTCCGCGGCTGAGGATATTTTATTGGACAAGCACTGCACATGCCTGGGGTACGGCATTGCTGAACTATCTTCAACTCCCCACCCTGGAGCGATTAGGCTGGAGTGGCTCGCATCATAGCGAAGCACGACCCGCTTTCCAGCAGTTCTTCGCTCGTCTCCCTTCGTCCCTGAGATATCTCGAACTCATAGGGTTCCGTTCCCTCGGTCGTGCCGGACTTCTGGTCGATATATTCCACGGTGCTCCGCAGCTCTTGCATCTAACGCTTTACGAATGTGACACGACCTTCCTTTCCAGTGTCATCATAGCACTTGCAACTTGCAATACTCGTGAAGATGATGCCAATTTACTGCCCAAACTACGATTTCTAGCTTGTCGTAAGGTTCCTGATGCAGAGGCCTGTCCTGAAATTCTTTGCGAGTTCTTTTGGACTATAGTTGCAGATAGGATGAAGAATAGAGTAGGGGAAGAGTTTCTCCTCGAGGCTGATCAGCAACTATTTGATTGGCAACCCTATGTACGGAAGAGGCTGAGAGAACTTGCTGGAAGGGGCGTCAAGTTGAGAATTGTGGAGGGGTCGAAAGAGGTTGACTGGTTGCGTTGCCCTGGCTCGGAAAATCTATGTAATGGGGCCTCGTATATTGAAGCGGAACATCCGAGGGTACAGTAGCCAGCTGTTGCGATACCTACGCGCGAGATGTTGCTCCAACGCAAATATAATACTGAACCGACCGACTGGTGGTTCGCAAAACGTGATCGGCGAATGTTGATAGCAGTCGCTGACGGTGAGATACTCTAAGTGCTTGATAATCATCTGTATACTCGTTCAGGTGATACAGTGAACACGGCTTAGACTACCCTCCATTTCCATCATCCATAATTCCCGAAGCCCAGTCCTCCAGACCTCGTCAGACAAACTTCCTCATTCCATCTTCCGTTGCACAATCAGAAGCTGCAGAAAGTGCATACATCGAAAGACTGCGGACCCTAGAAATCGAGATACGGAAACGGATTACAGAGCGCTCAACCTTGTTGCAGGATATCAACAAGAATGATTCACCTAGAGGGCAGAACCTTCCATTAAACGTTCTTTCCTTTATTTTTCCATATGCTTGTCCTCCCATTTCACGACGCAAGTTGGACTCTGCATCATATCCTCGAGTGCCTATCTTCATTCTAACCCTCCAGGACATATCGAACCCAGAAGTCAATGGTCCCTACTTGCCGGTTACGCTTGGCGCTGTTTCATCCTACTGGCGTCAGACTGCATGGTCGACCAGTCAGATATGGACTGCTATTGTCATAGAAGTGAGGGAGAGAACCGCCAGAAGTTACGCCTCACTTCTGCAGCTTTATCTGCAGGATGCTAAGACGTTTTCTTTCGGCATTGAACTCGGCTTCAGAAGGGAACAAATGCTTCATTACACGCCCTCAAAAGACATTCCACCCCCCAAGTCCACGCTTCTGCACGCATTGCAACCTATCGCAGAAGTCCTCTTCAATCCCGAGAACGCTACGAAAATCACAACCCTTCGCCTCATCGCTCCGCCACACGAGTGGCTTTCCTCCGTACCGAGAATGTTCTCGCGATTAGAAGAGTTATCCCTGTGTTGGCCATTCGATGGTTGTACGGAGCCTCCACCTGACTTCGGTCGACTAACCATCAACGACATCCTATTTCCATCCCTCCGATGTCTGCGGATCCACAACCTCTCACAATTCACCTTCGACTCTTCCTCCCACCTTACTAAGATTGACCTCGCACAACTGCCTTTACACAAATGTTGGGATGTTCTTGCCAGGTCCCCACGCCTGCGGGAATGTCGCTTATACCACCCTACGAACGAGAATAGGCTTTCTGCCGATGCTGGGTCTGGAACGATCACCCTTGAATGCTTGGAGCGTTTCGACTGGATGTGCGGCTACAATTCTGGCATATCCAGCACTTTCCTGTGCATTCATGCTCCAGCTCTTCGTCGGGTGATGTGGGATGGCGAACAACTAGATGACCCGAGTCATTGTGCTACCTTCACCGACTTCTTCAATCGTGTTCCAACACACATGACCTTTCTTCACTTAACTGGGGGAGGGGTTTCGGCACATTTAGAGGAGGGCCTTGCTGAGATTTTCTCTTGCATTCCCCAGCTCCAACAACTGATCTTGGAAGAACAGGTAAAAATATCAGGAGTATTAGGGCTTCTTCCGATCTTAAACGCCCTTACACCTCGGTCAGCCGATGCTTCTTCGTTGACATCCAGACTACCAGCGCTTCGCGTCATCACCTTCCTCTTCGCAGGAGCATACATATCACCTACTGAATCCTTTGAGTTCTTGAATAAGCTAGTTACGCTGGTTGCGTTCAGACAACAAGTTGGCCGCGATGCTAAGTGCGCATTGAGCTCGACACGGTGCTGAAATGGCCAGACAAAAGGGACGATTTGACGGAGGATGTGATTTATACGATGGTTAATGACGGGCTGGAGTTGGATATACGAGAGAACGGGAAACTCGTAGGGTGGATAGAGTTAATGAAGGGGGGAGTCCAAGAAGAAATGTGGTGGTTACTCACCGAAGTCCGGGGGGATTATTTCTTGGTCTAATGCACCAATTTTGTTCTGCGATGCCGAGAGCAAAACTGTTCTTGAAAGCGGATGGCGCTATTCTTAACTTCCAATACTTACTGTGTGATATGCATATTTTTGGCCCTAGATCATGATGCATCGTGAATGGTTACATTGACCAATGAGGTAAGCGTACAAGAGTATTAACACGACGTAAGTAGTCTGCTCTTTCCGGTACATAGCACTAAAATCTGGACTGGCTCCAGCAGGTATAACGTTATTACACCAGTTTCTTGATCTCCTAACTCAGTATCTCTTCTCCCAGACTTTTTCATTCGATGCTGCGTGGGACACAGACCGCATATATGCTCAATCGGGTTTCGGTTTTAGATGAAGAAATCGACCAACTCAACCATGAGCGATCCTAGCTCCTCCGTAGATGGAACGAAATACACTCGCCAATTACGAAATACACACCATCCGAAATTCTATCTCTGATATTCCGACACGCATGTCCTCCCCATGCTTTTCAATTTGATGGGCCAGCTCCCAAAAACGAAATCCTTTTCAGCTTTCGTGATGTATCAAACTACGAAGCTAACGGCCCCTACTTTCCTCTCGTGCTCTCCTCTGTATCATCCCATTGGCGTCAGGTCGCACAAGCGACACCTGAAGTATGGATGACGATAGTGATCGAAGTGCGGGAGCGGACTGCCAACAGTCATGCATGTCTTTTGAAGCTCTACCTGGAGAACGTCAAAACACTCCCCTTCTCTTTTCGGCTGGACTTTAGGAGGGAGCAAATGCTGAAGCATCCTTCTGACTAAACTTAACGTCGAGGAGGCCCTTCGACCGATACAAGGGGTACTATTCTCCCCAGACTACGCCCCGAAAATCAGCATCCTTCGTTTAATCGCACCTCCACGCAGCTGGATATCTCTCATTTCGATCTCGTGCAGCGGAGTTCAGGATCTCTCCCTTAGTTGGCCCGCTCGTATGTTGTCCAGACCTTGTAATGCTTCGGATCACCTAGACTTGACCAGTGCGCACCGTCTGCGCCATGTCAGAATCAATGGCGAAATACGGCCTTCCTTACCCTTCACGGGGATCACCAAGTTTCATTTATCACGAGTCCCGGGCAATTTATGCCTAGCAATCGTCTTCCAATGTCTCAACCTCAAGGAGTGTGGCATTCACGCACCCACTTATAACCTCCCGGGGGACATTCTCAACGCAAAGCCTGTCATCTTAAGATAATTGGAGTTCCTGGACTGGTCACCTTCCTTCGCCATGGTGGATACGGATAGCATCGCGTTCTTCAAATACGTGCACCTGCCTAATCTCAAGAGGTTTCGGTGGGATGGCGGGACGAATTTTTAGAACCCTGCCCTTTTCACGCCCTTTCTTGATTTCCTCTGTAGGCTCCCCTCGAGCTTTACTAGCATCGAGATCGGAGCTCAAGCGTTGACAACTGTTGCTCCAGGGGGTATTTATGCTGTATTCCAAACGTTATCTCACATACAGCATCTCACCCTCCATGCATGCCCTCGCACTGATTATTTTACCGGTGCCCTGGAAGTATTGTTGCCTCCAGACGTCCGACCGTGCAAGGTGGAAGTACTACCAGCTCTCCGAGTGCTGACGCTGAAACTTTCCCATATTGAGGAGGATCAGTTTCTCAACCTCCCATATTATCTTACCGCACTGGTGAAACGACGAGTCAGCCGGGATACTCCCGACTTGCGCGTTGAACTTGACACGGAGTTGAGGTGGACTGCCGAGGATATGCGTTCGGATGCTCTGCGTGTGTTGATGAATGATGGTTTTGAGCTGAAGGTGTGGGAGGAATCGAGATTGGCCAAGTACCGATGGCCACTTTCGCAAGACGAAAGACAATGGATGTAAGTCCATCGGCTGAAACTTGTTTACGTATCTCCCGGTCACTGATTTTATAACAGTCGCAAGGCGGTTGTCTAATATTGCAACAATGAAAGGCGAAGGTTCGTCTGCGAATATTCTTATAGTACAAAAGTCTGACTTGGAAATTCTTAGATACGCAAATGTCATAAAAATGATAATTTTTGCTTTTCTGACCCCGTCCTGGCCCCTCCAACACATACGACTCAGTTAGAACACGAACCGCCCACGTTCCTGCGCTCATTCAGCCTTGCCTTCCAGTTCTCATCCGCCTGACTACACCTCCCACCCACGCAACCCCGCTCTTCATCTTATCCTGCGCACGAAACATACGAAAATGCATCTTGAACGTAAACACACCCCAACGCGCGAGGAACCTCTCCCAGGCAGATTCATACAACGAATTTCCAGACTGGGTCGAACTCGTCGAAGCACCAAAACGACGTCGGTTGTCTGCACGTTGGGACTGCAGATACGGATGGGTGCTCAGTCCTGGAGGATATTGAGATGTTCGACGGGACAATAATGGGTGGGAACGGGGAGGGGATGGAGGTGGCGGTGAGAAACTGGTGCTTGAAATTCGCCATTCTGGAATGGGTTCTTCGATGTAGTATAGTTTTCCTGTGGACACAGATACCCTTGCTACGGTTCGTGTTTTTGTAGGGGTAGCATGGCCTAATCGCGGAGGAGGGGCATGCATACGTGAATGGATGAGGGGTTTATTGGGTTCGACGAACTCTACGAATCGGACTTTTCGTTCCGAAATGCTTCGGGGGCTTTCGTGACGCCGAATGTCAATAAAAGAAGCGGCATTGGATACGTATGGCCTATTTGACGAGGTTGGCAGGGGTGCGGAGATGATGAGTTTGAGGATGCAGTTTCTATCAAGGTTTTGGGTTTCTTGGTGAGGAGAGCTGCCACTTTGCAAGATGGAGATGGGATCCTTTAGAATGGGTTGGTGGCGAAGGGGTCTTCCCTGTTCCCGAAGGTCGTGTTCCTGCTGATGGGTTGGGAAGAGGCGATGGAGGAGGGCTGATTTTCTCGGGGGGTCGTCGTTGGGTGGCATTGAGGTAGTGAAGGGAGGGTCAGGAAGACAGCGCGATAGGAGAACCTATGGAACATGGTTTTGTTGGGATCTGGTCTAAGAGGGTGGGGCCAGTTCCGATCTTTAAATGATGGATGAATGCACATGAGAAGATGAAGGGATTGAGAGGAAATACGATGGTCATGATAGTGATTCTTGTGGACAAGGAATACATGATGTAAACTGGCGTCTGTGGTAGAGGAGGGGTAACATCGGAGTGGATGCGAGGGCTTCGATACGCGTCACTTGGGCAATGAAAAGCTCAGACGCGACAGCTCCCTTGGACAATGCTTTAGGCTTTCTTTCTTCCCCCTTTCCAGCAGCACCACTATCCCCACTCTCATACTTCCGCCAGTGTGTGTCCATGGCGCCACCTTCCATCCCGGGGTCTTCCGTATCCGTCAAAAATCCCAAATCGTGTAAGGGTAGCCCACGTCCGACGAGGCGACAGGACATAGCACCGAGAGAGCCTTCGAGTACGGGGAGCCCTTCCCTTGTGAGCGTGTATGTGATGTCTGGGTCTGTGAAGGGTGTTGGATAGAGATCGGGTCGGGAGAATACGAGAGCGTGCTTGGATTGGGTTGAGGATAGGATGTTTATGACCATATGGGCCTCGGTATGCTCCGCGGTTGATGACGACGCAGAAGGGGAGGAAGCGGCCAAATTGAGAGTGTTTGCCATGCGTGAAGGCATTCGGAGTGCGAATGCCACCAGGGGGTAGGGATCCATTGCTATTGAAGTGAAGGAGGACAGTGTTGCACCATGGTGTAATGCTTTGGGGCTGCCGTTGGATTGGGGACCCGTAGGTGGGGAGGATGGGGGCATGAACGCAGTTAGGACTGCTACGGGTTGGGCAGTTTCTCTGAGGAGTTCACGGAGCTGTTCCCGGATGCATTTCTTTGACTGTTGTTGGGGGTGAGGAATTTGTTTGGCTGGGGGAGCATTTGATTTTGTTAGGAGAGCTGCTGCTTGGGAGTATGGGCGGGTGGATATGCGATGATGATGCAATATACGAGACAGCATAGACAATGTGATCGAGTGTTGTTGGGAGGAAATGGGTGTGAACTGGGTTGGAGGGCGCCAATTCGATGCCGCCGGTCGCCGGTGTTTGCGGATCACTCGCAATTTTGTGCCTTTGCGCGAGTGGTGACCTTAGTGCGGAGTTGAAAGGATGATTGCCTACGGCTCTTCGGCGGTGGATTCACTGGATAGTAGACGATGCTTATGCATGCACAGACAACCATCGCATGTCGGCGAGTCGGCCGAGGCTGGTATCCAGCCCATTTGCCTTTCCACGGTTAAATGCAGCCGGAAATGCATCGGCGACCTCGAGTGCTTTCTTCGCATTCCCCATTCTAACACTCGGTTATCTTTGCCTCATTATTCGGTCATTTTTTGCGTTCTTCTCTTTCATATGATGCATAAGCACGCCGACGGCGACACCTACACCATCACCTCGCATCCTTCTTCAACCTGCCTTGTCAGGGATGCCGTGGACCCGCCTTTGTGTGACAAACGGTCTAAATCCCGGGCCGTCCTCTGAAGCTTACTAGCCCAATCACTAAATGTCTGCGAAGTGGAACAAATGGGTACGGGAGTGACAAGCGGAGGAGCAAGGCGGGACATCTTTATTGCAGGTGTCTAAATACAGAGAAGCTAGGTGGGTTACCCACGAGGTCTTGAGGTAATAAATGTTCCTGTTTCCAGATTTATCACCGCGGTTCATCTCGATGCTTACAACCTGCCAATGACCTGCAATACAGCCGCTCTATAAAGTTCCCAAGCCTATGGAGCTAACGCAGTTCCTTCGATTCTCCCACTTCTTTATACGCTATGGAGCCCGAACATCGTGCCAGCGAGTACCCACGGATACCCATCGATGAGGAGAGGGGTGTTCTTGAGCACCGTGAACAAGACATGCATGTTGCTCCTTCGCCGGACGATGAGGCAGATTCAGCAAAGTGGGTATCTTCCTACGGTTGTATGCCAAATACCGTCCTAATGGATGTAGCTCGACAAAGGTATCCTCGACGGAAGTCGGCAAGATTGAACAACAGGAAGATATCATCTGGGTGCGCATTATTCCTCTGAGTCGTATATGCCGGATCTACTCACACCCCTTCACTATCCAGGTTGACTTTGAACCCAACGATCCAAGAGACCCAGTCAACTTTTCCCGTCGTAAAAAATGGTGCATTACAGCCATCGCATGTTTCGCGACCTACCTTTCTTGTGCGTCCCTCGGTATCTTCCCTCTCTGCTCGCCCCTGAATACGAACCCCATTAATCGTAGCTTCAAGTGTCTCTGCATACAATCTCGGATTCGGATCTATGATGCGCGATCTCAACTGCACAGAGTTCCAAGCAACCCTCGGTCTCAGCGTGTATCCTCTCGGCTTCGCTGTCGTACCTATGTTCACTGCCGCGTTCAGTGAAGAATTCGGTCGACAGCCGTTGTACCTATGGAGTACTATTGGTTTTGTGGCTACGTTTGTTATGATTGCACTGTGCGTCCGTTACCTGAGTTGATTGCTGGCGTTGACCTTTCCATTTTCATGACAGGGGTCCGAATATCCAGACTGTGATCGCCGGACGATTCTTGCAAGGGTCTTTTGCTTCTACGGGTGCTACCATGGTTGGCGGAACCATAGCTGATATCTGGCCAGTTGCGGAGTAAGTTTATCACTTTTCTACGCCTGGATATATTAACAACGAAACTGCCTGACCCCTATGGACTCTACCTCCTTTCATCTCGGCACTTAATATGTCTCCTCAACTGACACAACGGGATACGCGTATGACACGGTGGCTTGATCGCTCTATAGACGCGGTCTTCCGATGGCTTTATTCACCTTGGTGGCAATCTTCAATATGGGAACAGGTCCAATTATGGCTGGGTGGATGGAAATGAACCCGAGGCTGCAGTGGAGGTGGATACAATGGATCCAAATGACGTGCGTCCCCTTTCCAGTTTCATCCATGAGTAGAGGTTCCAACCGGAGTTGTTCAACAGATGGTCCGGTGCCTTCATCTTCGTGGTCGTGTTCTTCCTAACGGAAACACGGTCTACGATTGTTCTCCAAAAGATCGCCAAGCAGATGAGGAAGAAGACAGGGGATAAGAGGTATAAAGCACGTGTGGAGAAGCCGGACATCAAAAAGTTGATCTGGGTTAGCTGTACGAGACCTTTGCGTAAGTAATTGGTTTTCCTGAATCTGTCTTGAAAGGGTATTGATGAACGATTGTGTAGGTCTGTTGTTGACCGAGCCCATTGTAACGAGTTTCAGTGTAAGCAAACGAATTATACCAAAAGCTGACGAGCCTGGCTGACGAAAACTCGTAGTTATGGATCGGATTTTGTTGGGGTGTCCTCTTCTGTCTCGTTGAATCCATAGCTGGAGTTTTCCGGACGCTCCATAACTTTAACATCGGCCAGGTCGGAACGGTGTTTGTGACTATGTCGTAGGTGCTTCTATGCTTCTTTTATCGCAGGCGCTCACCTATGTATATCGCAGGATCGGTTCGGTCTTGGGATTCTTGACGAACCTCTATCAGGAAAAGCTCTACAAGTATGTCTAGCTTTTGAGAGCGAACGTGAAAACAAGCTTATAAGTGTGCGCGTCCCAAAAGGAAATACTATCCGACCCGAGGAACAGAAGCTCGTCTCATCACCGCTTGTTTCGCTGCGTTCCTATTACCTATTGGGATGTTCATCTATGCGTGGTGTTCGTATCCTTGGGTGCATTGGATATCGCTATGCATTGGTATTATCGTACGTTCACCCCTTCCAATCTACATATATTCCAATTCATTCAACGCCCCAATTACCATAGATCTACATGTGGGGAACGTTTATTGTCTATCTAGGTGTCTTCTCGTACCTCGCAGACTGGTATGTCTTCCATCCATCTATATTTCAATGCACATACCTAATAGCCCTTAGTTATGGTCCCTACGCATCCTCCGCCCTCGCTGGTCAATCCCTCGCACGGAATATCCTCGGCACGGTCTTCCCGCTCTTTACCCAACAAATGTATCGCAAACTCACATACAAGTGGGCTAATACATTATTTGGGTGTATTGCGCTGTTGATGTTACCCATTCCTTTCGTACGTCCCACCCCACTTTGAGCGAGATGAGGCTGATCGAAGTGGTGTTGTGGGATGTAGGTTTTGTTCTACTATGGACCGAGGATCAGGATGATGAGCAAGTTCTCGCGGAAGGTGATCGAGGCCCGACGTTGAGCACAACTGATGAATTGTGATCCTCCATCGTGACGACCCTCGTCACTCTCATTCTCGCCGACGACTGTTCACGGGTTTCAGACGGCTACCAAGTCATTTAGAAAGTAGTCTATACCAGTCCGCTATTCCTGCACTCAGGTCTTTCCTCCCACGCACATGCATGACATAGAATGATAATCTGACACACCTTCGATTCTCCCGAGTCTCCCCGTTTTTCGCATAAGGGGCTCCAAAGAGCTTTGACATGGGACATCGCGTAGTAGTTAATACAGCGATTTATATCAATATATTTATAGCACGAGTCTATTGATTTTCCTTAGATTGGCGTGCGCTACGATTGCGGTGAATGTTCATAAATAGACGGCCGCGATGCGGAAATATAAATTTAAATTCCTTATGCCGTGGATTACTCTGACAAAGTGAGCAATTAAGGGGTGCGCAGTTGTCGGACTGATGAGGCGGTAAATCATGATGCGCGTGACGCAATGCTTCGCTTGACGGGTTGGGTCTCGAGATAGGTACGGTGGGAGAGGATCGCCGCGGGGTTGGGAGTGGATTGGGGGAATAGGGATGTTGGGTGTTGATGAGCGCTGAGATTCAGGCTTCGAGCTTCGAGCTTTAAGACTCGGGGTGGGTTGCGATCCGAGTATGTGCTAACACATGTGTTCTGTAATCAGTTGGAGCTGGGAGTCATATGGTGGGTTGCGAGCTGTGAAGTGATGTGGCGTTTCGAGCGGAGGAGAGCAACCGAGTCGGCAAGTTGGATGTGGCTTCTATGCGAACAGTCACCAGGGAAAGGATATGGTATTTTCGTAAGCTAGGTAATGGCCTTTTCGTGCTGCTCATTTCCTAGGATAAAAGGGTGGTGGTATATGTGGTTTTCAAGATCATTCGCTCCTAAACGCCAATAATGTTGATTGTGGGGATTTTTTGATTCGGTACGAAGACTAGACACGCAAGGTAGTGCGCCGGTTGCACAACGATTTTTCACCGTACTGGACGCATGCAAGTGATAAAGGGATCTACCCGTCCACTTTGTACTCACGCGCGGCGATGTCCAGCTCCATACCCATTACCGTATCGAATGCAATCCGTCGGCGTCGTGGTGTATTGAGATGCCAAATGCCACGAGGATTTCTGTATAAGTGGTAAAGACTCGAAACCTGTGAAGCGAACAGGAGCTCGGTACCTCCTGATACAACTGCGGAGGAGGTCCAAATAAACCTTTGATTATTTTTATCCTAGATGCGGAATTACTTGTCAGACATGAGCGCAAAAATAAACGGAAAGAAGATGAAGATGAGGGAGTATTACATACTTACACAGGTCGTGAAATTCGTTTCTTCGTCAGGTGGCGTCCTAATACCTGAGGTTGGCCGCCCTGATAATCATCGGTCGCTTTGTGTGGCTCAGCGGCTCAGCGCAACGAGCTGCGGGCCTTCTTTTGCTTGTGTTGATCCTGGATTCTCACAGCGGGCCTAAGGCGTACGCGAGCTGATCAAACAGCTTGTCCGTTCAGGTATTTCCGAAACGGCCTTTCACGGTCCTACAATCACGGATTCAAGAAAGTTGATCGTGGGCAGTAATGACGGCAAGGCCGCTGCATGAACTCTCATCCCTGCTTCAGCAATATCCACATTTTTAATCTGCATTACTGAGTTTTAGTGATGGAGACAAGGAAAGGGTTTGTTACATTTGTCAAGGAGGGAATATGCATATCCGCGTTGTGTATTGTTGGTGGCCGCGGTCATGTTTTTTTGGGGTGGACATTGCCATCGTATGTCGTGGTTAGTAGATACATATACTGTTCATCAGACGTGCCAAATAGCACAGCACGGACATGAGAGTGACCACTTACCTCTGGTTACATCACGCGTCATGGACATGTGACATCTATCTGAGTTAATTGATTTTGTCTTCGCTCATTGCTGCATCGTCCACTAGACTTCAATGGCAGACCGTTCACGACGAGCCGGAAAGTCAAAACTCGACAAACTTGCTGAGTACAAGCGCGCCAGGGAAGGAGGGACGCGTGTTTGGAAGGTGGGTGACGCGTCGAGACGCGTACCTGACCGAGCCACTAATGCATTAGATAGGAGGAGGACACGACCATATATGATGAAGTGACGGAAGATCAATACAAGAGCATTGTCAGAGGGAGGCTCCAAAAGGATGATTTCGTCGTGGATGATGGCGTGGAGGGCTACATGGACAATGGAATGGATGACTGGATGGATGAAAACGAGGAATCGGAACCGGAGGTTCTAAAGACCAAGAAATGTGCGTAACCAATGACTGTGGCTCCCCCACTTGATTGAATCCCGGAACAGCGAAGAAGGCCCCAGCAACGTCAGCTAAACCCAAAGCACGGCCAAAGCCACCACCTGCGCCAGCTCCTTCAATCAGTGCATATCGTCCCGCGGTTTCGGCAGAGCAAGAGAATGATTTCATGTCTTCTCTCCTTGGAGAGCTGGATAAAGCACCAGCCAAGGTTGAAGCCCCAAAGTCTCGGAAGCGGAAGCCTGTTCCCGAATACGTCTCGGACGACGACATTTCATCACCTGTCTCATCAAAATTCAGGTCGTACAGGAAGAAAACGTCTTATGCCGACCTTTCCTCTGACGGACCCGCTGAAGACAGCCTTCCCCCGAGTGACGGTGACTTCAGCCCAAAAAAGAGGATCAAGGTTGACGACGGCGCTGTCATACCGGCAGCAGAGCAACTTGCGGAACTTGATGTCCACAGTAGCTCCGACTTCGACTCTTCGTTTTTTGACGACATTGACTTCAATGCACCAATGGACATTGATGAGGACGACTTCGACAAGCCCGTCGTGAAGGAGGAGCCCAACCCGGTGACACTCAAACCCGTAACGACCAACGGCAAGTCCACCGCGAAGCCGGCAAAGACGGAGGAAGACACGAAACCTGCGTGGTTATCCATATATGATTCACTGAACGTCGAATCCCAAGATTCTCTGGGCCCTATCACATCTTCACATTCATCCTTGAACTCGGCGGATATTGCAGCTCTAAAAGAAGATGGCTCTTTCATATTCTTCTGGATTGACTATCTGGAGCTTGATGGCAAAATCTACTTTACTGGAAAGTTGAAGGACAAGAAAACCGGGGCGTGGATATCATGCTGTGTTACGGTCGAAAACCTACAACGCAACCTCTTTTGTCTGCCGCGTGATAAACGCGTCGAACAAGATGAGGATGGAGATTTTTACGATACGGATATTGTTCCATCCCCTCAAGATGTCTATGCAGACTTTGAGCTAATCAGGAAGGAGCTGGGCATCAAGTCGTGGAGAGGAAAATTCGTGAAGCGGAAGTACGCGTTTGGGGAAAGGGATGTTCCCCGTAGTGAGAGGCAGTGGTTAAAGGTTGTTTACGGCTTCAACGGTGTGTGCCGCCTCATTCCTGAACATATCCAAAATCTGAACGTATCATCACAGAACCTCAGGTTCCGGCAAAAGCTGAAAGCCCGAACATCGCCCGGATATTCGGCACAGGAACGAGTGCGTTTGAGTTACTGGTGCTCAAACGGAAGATCATGGGTCCTTGCTGGCTAAAAGTCAAGAAACCCGTCGTCGATAACAAAGGCGTATGTTCCCAACTCTTGAGGGTTCTGATTCGTTGCCTAATACTACATCCTAGGTGTCTTGGTGTAAGCTTGAAGTGACCGTCTCAGATCCCAAGGATATCAGCCCAATATCCGACTCCGAACCCGATGCACCTAAAGATACTCCCCCACTTACTGTCACAAGTATCAGTGTTCGTTCTATAGTGAACCACCAGGATAACCAGCAAGAGGTCGTTTGTGCCAGCAGTAGAACATGGCAGAATCGTAAGTATATGCGCATTTCCTGCCTTTGGCCGCAACTCACGGTCGGTCAGTACAAATCGACGACCCAACACCACCGGATAAACTTCCGTGCCGTGCGCAGACATTCGTTCGACCACTGGATAGGTTCCCCCCAAACTTTGAGGCACGGGCCAGGGCGAACGCAAAGGGTACCATTTTGGCTGCTAGCAATGAGACGATGTTGCTCAATCAGCTCATACGTGAGTAATCCAGGATCTATTTGGTGAATGATGCTCACAGTGTGTAGAGGAGATCTACAGGTTGGACCCTGATGTGATTATCGGCCATGAATTCCTTGGTGTCTCGCTCGACATCCTTCTACACCGGATGAGGGATCTCAAAGTCAAGCACTGGTCTCGCCTTGGTCGATTCAGGCGCTCCAAGTGGCCTAATATTGGTCGACAAGGTACCAACCTGCGATTCCTCAACGGCCGCATGCTCTGCGACCTCGCAAGTGATGGTGCCAAGGTGCGGCTCTTGTTTCTGCATCATCGGCGATTGCTAAGGGCGCGTGTAGAGTATGATCTCTTCTACAACATGGTCTCTAACCGAAATGTGTCGGACGCATCTGAACTTTGAACGTCCAGAAATCGACCCTGATGACACCGCAAGCTATCTTGACGGAAGTCTGAGCACACCTAACCGGATGCTGGAGTTTGTGCAGCATTGCGAACTCGATGCACATTACCAGATGGCCATCGCCGCTAAGGTGCAAATTCTGCCTTTGACCAAGCAGTTGACGAACTTGGCCGGAAATGCATGGTGAGTGATTTCTGCGGTTTCTCTGCGTATATATGCTCAGCTATTTGTAAAATATACAGGAACAAGACGTTGAATGGAGGCCGTGCTGAACGAAACGAGTATATTTTGTTGCACGAGTTCCATCGCCTGAAGTATATTGTTCCCGACAAACAGTACGGCAAGAAAGCTGCACCCGTCGTCAGACAAGAAGATGATGACCCCGACGCGCCAAAGACGAAAGGGAAGAAAGATAAATATAAGGGCGGTCTTGTCTTCGAGCCGAAGCGTGGTCTATGGGACAAGTATATCCTTGTCATGGACTTCAATTCGCTATACCCGAGTATCATTCAAGAGTATAACATCGATTTCACGACTGTCGAGCAATTTGAGGTTGAAGAGGTAAGTCTTAAGCTTCTTCAATCACGACGCACTGACAGCTTTCGCGTTAGAACGGCGAGGAGAAAGTACCTGATCCACCTCCGCCAGAAACCGAGCAAGGTGTTCTTCCTCGACTCATTGCTACCCTCGTCCAGCGACGCCGACAAGTCAAGTCTCTCATGAAAGATAAAACTGCACCACACGCCAAGCTGCTGCAATATGATATCAAACAACAAGCCTTGAAGTTGACGGCCAATAGTATGTATGGGTGTCTCGGTTTTGAGTATTCGAGGTTCTACGCACGACCACTTGCCGCGCTCACCACCTATAAGGGCCGTGAAATTTTGACGCATACGAGAGAGTTGGCTGAGAGCTTGAACTTGGATGTGGGTATACACCTCTTCTTCCATGAATTTTGTATGTTGATGATACGCGTCATAGGTCGTTTATGGAGACACGGACTCCGTATTCGTCAACTCAGGCAAGACTGAACTCTCGGAGGCTTTGAAGATCTCCGCGATGTTCAAGAAAGCTGTCAATGACCGGTACAAGCTACTTGAGATTGATTTGGATGGTGTGTTCCAGCGATTGTTGCTGTTGCAGAAGAAGAAATACGCTGCACTAAAGGTTGAGGATGGTGGTCGGACGAAGACGGAGGTTAAGGGCTTGGATATGAAGCGCAGAGAATATTGCGCACTGTCGAAGAATGTTTCACAGTAGGTATCGATTGTCTTTGGGAACAAAACGGAATCTGACGCTTTGATAGATATGTCCTTGAACAAATCCTATCTGGGGAGGCAACGGAGATCGTAGTGGAAAACATTCATGATTATTTGACGACGATAGGGGAGAACGTGCGGAATGGGTCGACGAAAATGGAAGAGTTCATTATCTTCAAGGTAAGATCATGCTAACTTTTTTCTCTCCCATACTGACGCGACCTCTTCGTGTAGCGCTTAGGAAAGAATCCAGAAGATTACCCTGATGCTAAGAGTCAGCCACACGTGCAGGTCGCTCTGCGCATGAAGACCAGAGGTGGAAGTGCCCGTGCCGGTGATGTTATTCCCTATGTATTCTGTGTGAAGGAAGGGGAAGATAGTTCGAAGACCGGGCAAGCGGAGAGAGCTAAACACCCTGATGAAGTGAGGAAGGCCGATCGGGAGTTCAAGATTGGTAAGTCTCTCGTGGAGCGGATGTTGGCAATTGGTAAATGACTGCTGTTGCAGACTATGACTTCTATCTGTCTCAACAAGTGCTGCCGCCTATTGAACGTCTTTGCGAGCCTATTGAAGGCACTGACCGATCACGGTTGGCCGAATGTCTTGGTAAGTTTGTGCATGAAACAGCAGCACATAAAAACCTAGCCGTCTCAATGGTCGTGTCCAGGCCTTGATCCATTGCGATTCAGAAGCTCAGGGTCAGGCGGCTCGGATGAGAGAGCATTTATACCCCTGGATTCCCGGCTCTCCGATAAAGAACGCTTCAAGGACGCCGCGCCCCTCTTGATTCATTGTCGGAGCTGTAAAGGCCAACTCAGCTTCTCACCGCTTGATGATCGTGAAGTAAGCCTAAATCGCATATATTCTGGGGTGTTCCCTCTGATCGTGTGCTTTTAGAATTCAGTCGTTCAGCCTGCCGGACTCATCTGTCCTGGCTGCAAAGCCCCAATGTCGCCCGATAGCATTGAGACCCAACTTGAGGTCCAGATTCGCGAAGTGATAGGACGATATTATGAAGGTTGGACTATCTGCGATGATCCTACTTGTCGGAATAGGACGAGGATGATGGGCGTGTATGGAAAGAGGTGTTTAAAGCCTGGTTGTAAAGGCGATGTTACTTTCGAGGTGAGTTCTCTTGAGCGTTTGTGGAAATAACGCACTCACCAGTCTTCGACTAGTATACGGACAAACAAGTATATAACCAGCTTCGATATTACTCCTATCTATTCGACGGCGACAAGGCCATCAAGGCCGCAACAGGCTCAAGGAATTCTGGTACATGTGATGGTATTTCTTGTTATTCTCCTGTTACTGACCTATTTCTTTGTGTTAGATGCTGTGATAGCCGCCGTGGGCCAGAACCACGTCGCACTCCGAATATTATCAGAATGCGTTGATAAACATCTGGATATGTGTGGATACCGTTGGGTAGATTTGAAGGGACTTTTCCCATTTATGAAGATATGACCATCTTACGGTTCCTCCAGCCACCCGATCCTAGCTTGTTCCCTCTCGTGCTCTGTGTTGCCCTAGCACACGTTTCCTTTAGCATTTCTGTAATTGTTGTACTATCATGAGAATACCATCACCCGGCTCTTCCGTCAACATCCATGAGTAACATGATTATAGCGGCTACCTAGACCTCTCCAGCTCCAACACGATGACCAAAACACGGCAGGAAAGCAACGGTAGGCTGGATATGACCTCCATTTGGCCGGAGCTGACGGATTCCTGCCGTGTTCCGACGCGGCGGATGCTTGCAGCTGGGGAACATAGGGGCCCGACACGCGCCCTTGGGCTGTTTCTCATCTCTAAACGACTGTAGCAATACTTGGATTACAGGGGCAACACTGTCCTACTCCTAGGTCCAGGACAAACGCGAGCTCCTGAACACCATTCCCGACCTCGATCATGTTATCACGAACCGGATATCGTCGGAGGCCCTTGCGTTCAGCATGGGAGCACTTAATTTCGAGAACCCTCACCCACAAACAAGGCAACCACTCCTGCTTAGGGTACTGAACATCAAGCTTCCAAGTTCCATTGTTCTCGACCGCCGTACTCTCTTGATAAGCAACCGTGCCAGGATAATATGTTATAGTGTAAGTATTCGCGACCGAACCTTAACCTATGCATCGAAGTTTCGTTGCCGTTCAACGATCAACAACGACATAAGAATGTCATCAAAGTATTTATGGCCCTCTGGAGTCACTTCGAGAGTAGGTAGTTCGACTGGTCGGTTACGTTGTCTAAGGCGCGTAGGAGGGGTGAATTTGGCAAGGACAGCGCCCAGGTGCCTGTTCAATCTGCACTAGATAATGTCAGGCGGAGTAGAACCCTTAGTCGTGGAATGATAGCATACATTGAATGAGCCCCGGTCAGAGAGATTAAAGTGCCAATTGAAGCTGGGGATCGAATTCAGATCTTTCCGGTGAGGAGTCCAAGTCCACACCCGCTAATGGTGGAAAGCCAGAAGTCAGACGTGAGAAGCGGGCCATTAGTAGTCGTATTAATACTATGCTCACCGGCACCTTTGCGTCCCTACCCCGTTTAATCTGTATCGATTCACTCATCGGATATTCTCTTTCTCTCAAATAGATCGTCGGTGCCTTTGTAGCGTGGTTTACTGTAGCACCTAGCCTACAATTTTTTTCAGGAACAATGGTCGGACCTTCCCAAGCGAATTTGTAGAAACTTACTCAAAATCCCCCACGAATTCCCCCTCCTCTGTTCCGCCGCGCCTAACAGTGGTGATGTAACTGTACGGGACGAAACAATTCATCCTCACCGATATGTGATATACCGGTCTTGTATCAGGGGAATCCGCGGGAGGCAGCAGAACCATAGAATTGGCCCCCAAACTGGAGAATTGGTATCGCACTGGTTGAATCGGGTTTCTCGCGACCTCATAACTGAATGCATTACCGATCATTTCAGTCGTGAACACCTAAGTTAACGTAGAAGAAAGCCTCACTCCGGGGGAGCTTCATTAGGGTTCGAGGGTTCTGGGTCCACTGCCTCCGCTGCAGGCGTCCATGCCAGCACTACGGGGTCTGGGGAAGGCTGCAAGTCGGGTGGTGCGAGTACAGGCGTAGCTGATGGCTGCCCTGGGCCTGGAGGGGGTGATGGGACTGGGGGCACAAGGTTCGTTGCGGTTTGGTTCGAGTTGTTACGGAGTTTGGCCCTACAATACACAACGTCGACATCAAGTCGAGATGACGGGACTGAGGACTGACTTTGATCTTGACCTAAACATGATACTGGCATTGCGAACGGTGCCAGCACTCGAGAATATTTATACTGTTGAAGTCACGTTATTCGAAAGTGGTATTTATATGTGGCAACACATGTCCTATGATGCTATGAACGCCCATCACAACATCTAGTGATGGCCCTCGCTAAGGTGGTGTCGAATGGTTCCATTGCCCCAATAAGTACAAATTATAAGTCACCCGACTGCACCAGAAAACAAACAGTGACATAATACTAACATTGGCGTTCAGGGGAAGCCCTATGTCAGCTACAGTCCTTCAAACAGTAGCGTTCCCGAGCTCAACAGCGAAAGCAACTGCGAGTTTGGAATATTCCAACATGTGGGTCCAGGAGAAGCCGGAGACACTAGTCGTGTCCCCGGAAGTATGAATAACATTGTTCTTGTTGGCAAAAGTGGCTTCAAATGGGAATGTGGCAGCATAGCCATTGTTGGTGTAGCTTGCATGGTCGGAGCAACCATAACCACACTACGATGTCGATTATCAGAGCGGGAGGGCACTATCGTGCATAGTATAAAGAGATCAGCTTACCGATCCACCGCTCACAGCCGGAATGTCATTATATGCAGTAGCGAGACTCATGGCATATTTATTCAGCGTGCTGCTGGTATTGTCCTGTAAGTAATGTTAGCCTAGGCCTACCACAAACGTTCATCCCTCTTCGTGGTTCCGCACCTGAATGAATCCGATGACTTCGGTGGTTCCTGGCTTGACGCTGAGAGATCAAGAAGTTGGGTTATATCATTTAATCAATACAATAGTCAATGTGGCTTACTATGCGGTCATATCAAACTGCATCATGCCCTTGACAGAGATGCCCTTACTCTTGTAACTCGAAGCAATTGCAGCAGAGCCACGGAGACCAACTTCCTCGGCAGAGAACCTAAAATTCAAGAATGTCTGCCGTGACACGTAACCCGCTGGAACGTTACTCCCTTACCATTGGAATTCAACCGTGTTGAGGGGCTTAAATCCAGCAGCTGCAAGGGCGCGGAAAGCCTCGAGGATGCTGATCGTTCCGCTTCCATCATCATCAGCTCCAGGGGCCCGACCACTTGATGGACTAGCACCGTTGATAGAGTCAAGGTGAGCGCCAATGACCGTAATTGGTCCGCTCTGGCTACCGGGGAACTTGGCGATAATTGAGCTTTGAGCCCAGCTATGTGCGAAGCGAGCGACGGCTGCTCCACTAGCAGGATTTTGTGAAATGATCTAGAACATGAACTAAGCCTCTCGTTCCACTCGCTGGCAACGGACGACTCAAGAGTGAATCGCCAATACTAACATCACTGATGGTATCGTAAAGCCAATCAGAGGCTTGAACACCCGTGGTCGACGTGTAGTAACGGTTATTGAAAGAGGTATACTTGTTGAGGTAGGTCTGCAAGTGGCTAACGGTCAAGGCTGAGATGATGGGGTTAACGGTGGATTGTTTGGTCGGCCCGGAAGGATCTGATGATTTTCGTCCTTAGTACTAGAAGTAGATAGATGTGCATCACTGAATCAGACCCACAAGCAAAGATGCTCGCATCGCCCGAGGGTTTAGAGGAATCGGGTGCGCTGGGGTCATAGTCCGTAACGTCAAACTTTGGTGGGTGAGCCGGCCATCGAAAAATGGGAGGACTTGAAAGCTTACGAAGCCAACGTCGTCCTCGATGAGTTGCATAATTTCCTTCTCCGTCTTCCACACAGGGTCCGCATCTTCGGCCAGACGCAGCAGACGAAGGCCTTGTGCAGATTTGGCTTCGATCTCGTCCTTGGTGATAGGAATGGCATACGCTGCAGTGATTGCTGCAAACACTAGAGCGAGAGAAAGCTTCATTGATTCGAGGTAACTAGGGTGCTCCAAAAGGTGTAGGCCATCCGCATTTAAGCAGAGTCCCCATAACAATTCGGACGAGGAAACTCCTTGCAGTCGTACTTTGCCATGAGGTCGCCTTGGATCCGGTTGGGCACACCCTTGTGGCATACTCCCCGAGCTAGCGTGGAACGCGCGGGCGGATAGACAAAGATAACGTGGATCACCAGGTCTGCAGGATCCGCCGCACTATGTTGGACCATCCACCTTGTCCTAAGATTAAAGCCATATGGGAGCTCGTTGATTACACGGAGAAACGCGAGGGAGCGCCTTGAGAACTTCCTGGTCATTGGTGGTTGCGAATCAGAGAAGCAGGCAATAGGTCATGCAAGACACCGCACCTGTGCACTTTGGGATGATAGAAGTAGCAGTTTGGCTTGGCATGTTACAGCAGACGAGTTCGCGAGGTCGAGCACATTGTGCGACGCAGAAAGTTGACCTAGAAGCTCTTTCGGAACATACGAGGATGGCGGGATGCATTGCAGCTTGTCAAGAGCCTTTATCGCGGGTTCTCTAAGATGCTAAGGAAGTATGTGGTCAAGTGGGAAGTGCCAAAGCGGGCTCGTAGTGCTCACATGATTAATCACATTAATGTTGAGCGCCCAACCCTGTTACCTTGAGCACTATCTCAGCCCTGGAACATGACTAAACGTTCGGTACTTGTATGTTTCCGGAACCCTATTGAAGGCGGACGCACGGCCCAGCGCGGCCCCCAGCCTTGGGTACCCCTCAAACACGGAATCGGGAGTGTGTTGGATCCATGAAGGCATGTCGCAGCGGAACTGCCGGTCCACATGATTCCCTTGCCAACCCATCCATGGAGTGCTTTTTTAACACCTACACCTACCTACACTAACCTATACCCGTCCATTATCCATGTTGCAAAACCCACATGGTCTGTGGTTGATCCCTTAGATCTTATTAATGGCGTTAGCACCCATGGCGTAGTAGTTTCGAATTCTATCAGCCACAATCATAAAATGCGAACACGACGTTCACGCAGAATACGGAATTTCACACGAAATACATAACTATTCACTTATTTTAGAAGCCCGTGATTATCCAGTGAGAGCAACCAACAAGGCAGATTTCGACAGAGTTGATATGGGTGCGCAAGAAAGTACAAAAGGTTCAGCGACGAAATGCAATACGACAGAGAAAGTCATGATACTGGATCCCCCGATTGCGTTCCCCCGGTACTCCCCCGGTACCCCCAGTGGAGGTGCTGAAGAGAGATGCTTACGGTTTCAGCCTCAAACTTTCATGAACTCATGTGTGCAGGAATACTTCTTTAGACGAGGGTCATTGAGCCGTCTTCATATGGGCTTTGCTTGGAGATCGTTTAGCTGTCTCGGACGCGACTCGATTTGGAGTTTAAATGCGTCAAGAGCAGTTGCTAGAAGTGTAATAATGGCCTAGATAGGTTTCAATCAAATGCACCCTCAAAGATATCCCAGACATCCCTAAAAAGTTTGTTAGGTTCGTTGTATGTGTCGACGTGTAGAAACAAACCTCGGTTTAGGCTTCGCCACAGCGTAGGTAACATGCTCTACCTCAATCTCATCAAACTCCACTTCGCCTTCATGATCCCCTGGTTCCCCTTCTGTCTCTGCATGAGACGAGCGTTTAGCAACCCGCTCAACCGTGATATCTCTTCTCAGCACGATCCGCTTGTACGCTTGTCTACGTTCATCAAATCCAGAATGGTCTATCTCGCGCAGGTTTGGTAACATTTGCGCCAAATTCATAATCGCAAGGTGCATATTCTCGTTCTTGTAACCAACCGCTGTCCATACAGCTTGGCCACGCAGCACTTCAAGACGGGGAAAATGGAATAGAATCTTGTATATGTCATCCTAACCGCTCTATGTTTTGAGAAACCTGTAATTCTGAAGCGTAGGGCAGATAGACTCACCAATTCGATAGGTTTAGGGTGTGCTGAGCCGGAAGGCAAGTGTACATTGGGAAGCCAAAGCCAGGTTATCCCGGAAAACACGTCCCCTACTTGGCAGACGTCGATCGCATCGTAAAAAGTGTGTAGCTTGAGTTTTCGCAGTGTCGTCGAGTCCATGAAGTGACGATGGAAGTCAACTAAAGACCGCGCGTCCAGTGAACGCACATCAAGGCACTCAATAGGGCGCCGAACGGAGCCCGATGGGGACGGTAGCGCGGTATTCGCCTCTCTCGGATCCTCGGTTATTGGGGGTAGAGCTTGGAAAACCGCAAATGATATAGAGCTTGGAGTAGGAGGTGGAGGGGCCACAGATGCAAGACATTCAACAACATGTCGGGTTGTGGTTAGGCATCTTAAATTCGGTAAAGCTTCTGAGCTCAAAGTCGGAAGAGCGAGCGGAAACCAACAGAGTTTCTCAAGAGTGGTATGCCTTTCGATAAATTGAGACCGAGTCAAGTCGAGTGAAGCAGAAGCCCCCGTGAGTAGTGATAGCTTGAGGTCTTTCAGGGCGGGAAATGACAAGCGATGCAGGTAAGCGAACTCCAGCGGAATTTCAAGGTGCTGGCGTTGAGAATATAAGTAATCCGTGCCGGACATTGCTATAACTGGGAAGTACCTCTATGGAGGGCATGTTTGCCAGGAGACGTAAAACATGGGGTGCAACTGCTGGTTTTACCCAAGAATCCCCCAAAAGACTCAGGAACCTGAGATTTTGAAAGCGCCAGAGCTGGGATGCTCAATGAAATTCAAGGTAATCAACACGTGGAGATGTGCTTACGGGGTATTGTTGACTTTCAGGGTCAAGGACAAAGGGTTGAGCGTGCGATCCAAAAGGCCCAACGAGCGCGAAATATTCAAGCGTTCTTTTACGACAGAGGGCGCGAAGGATGGAGTTTTCATGGTCCGGGAGAAGCGTAGGCATATTCGGAGGCTTCATACGAAATTCCCAGACGAACGATCTGAGAGACTTCATATTTGCAATTGCTTTGCAGATATTCTGTATCCTAACTGCTTCTAGTGCTTGAGGATTATCCGACTCTGGCGGAACGGGGGGGCCGACGAGAGTACGAGGTATTCGATCCGGCAGCAAATACGTATTTCTGTCGCTTATATGCACATGAGTGACAAGACTCGCAAGATCGGCTCTTTGAGCTAAGTGAGCCCAAAGTTCAGGGCGGGAGTGCCTGATGCGGAGGATGCGATATTCGGTATGGCGTGGAATTGCGAAAGAGGCACAGGAACGACTAGCCAGTGCAAAGGACAAGATGTCATCATGGGCATCGATGAGTGAGAGTATTGTATCGAGGATTTCGGGAGGCAGGAGGAGGAGAGAGGAAGGGTGCATTGCGGTTTTTGGCGCTCGTCCGCGAGACGTCGCCTGTGATCGAAATACATTTGTTGATGTTTGTTCCAAACGTTATGCCCTATGATTATCTTATCTCCTCCGAAGTCTTCTCTGATGTCATTGAATGTAACTAACTATAACCACAAAACAGAATGTAACCAGCGTCGCAACGCATAGACCTCAGAGCTGAGACCGTTCAGGTGTTACAACTTTGTTTCCTAGTGTCAGTAGAGACTTAGTGAGCAACTGCGCTTGGGTGAAACTTATTCAACCTGGGGCCGGGATAATACTCCACTGCTTAGCTTTCGCGTTTCTTGACGCTCTCTTATATATGGGGGCATATTCAGACAGCGCCGATTTCCTATCAAAGGACTATCTGGTGTGAGAACAACCAAAATCAAAATTTCTGATATAAAAGAACATGTGTCGGGACTACGGCAGGACTGTGTTTCTTAGTACAAGTCTATACAGTTTCTTAGGCAGCGCCGCAACACGTTTACTACGCTCATAAGCTGACGGCTAACTGGAAGTACATATAGCATAAATGACACTTGGTCCAGGCGGTAGCTGCATATTGTCAATATGAGGGAAACAATAACGCGGCCCGCAGATCATTTCATTCTAGTTGTCTTTGCTTGTTCATTGGAAGTTTTACCCTGGAAGCACGTCGCGAGTCAATTTCACCGGGACTGATGTTGGATATTGAACCTGTGTAGAACGGGGTTTTGAACGAGCGGCTTGAATGAACCTGAGGGTTTCGTTACCGTGTGAGCGATGACATAATAACACAACAGAGTTGGTCGTTTTGAATCGACTCGAAGATGTCTTTGTACCAGAAGGCCAGAAGAGCTGCAGATAACCCAACTCCATGGTTTTGCGCGAATCGCAAACAATCCAGTTTCGTATGCCCCTTCAGAGACGCAAAGTGTGACTCACAAACATGCCGAGCCGAAATGCGCGAAACAAGGACAAGACGCGAGGAAAGCGACTGCCGGGAACCCGAGCCACGAGTTGCAATTGAATCGATAGTAGACGGAAAGCATCAGCTCCCGACACTTCCATTCAAAGTGTACTTTTCTCGTGTATCCCTGTTCCAGAACGGCCGCTTGAGGGGGCCAACCTGTCGTTCACCAGCACAACACCGTGCAAACCGGTATGTTCTTTCATCGAATCTTTGTTCACAAGGCCTCGACCTTGTGTTTATAGTGTCACGTCCCTCTTCATCTCGGACCCAAAACTTGTAGGGGTGCCAGCCAGGTGTAGCTGTCACCAACACAAAAATGGACCTGCTGACCCAGCCCAGTGTTCTTAGATGTCTACCGAGCGCTTGTTCAGGTACGACTGCCCACTTGACCGGAAAATTTACTCAACATTCTCCCTGTCTACCTAGTGTCCATTTAAATGTCGCATCGAAATTGCACCCTTTTTCAGAGTCGTTGTATGCGGGCCTTATCGTTTGCGATCCGTCTCTGATGCGCCATTTGCCTGCGGTAATTACCCTGTCACAGCAATCACAGGTTGAGCACGCGACGATCAAAGTTCATTTACATTGGTACGAACAGACTTCTACTCGGGTTCTCTTCGTTCTACGTCCATTCGGGACGTAATATCCTCGCTATGAGCGTTTACAACCCGTCCGCCACCAGAACTCAGTTCTCCGGTCGAGTTTCGACTTCTGGAACCGCCTCAAATTAACGACCGTTTTTGCGCAACCTTCTCCCTGCCAGATATTATGTACTCTTTCGCGGCTCGAGTATGAGGCTTACATATTGGATCTCGCTTCGATCACTTCGATGACTGGGCGCAGAACGGGATGATGTCACCAAGTAAGCCGTTCAACTTTCGGCTATGCTATCTTTTACCGGTCCTGACGCGAGGATGCAGTCTACTCTTTGTAGATTTTATATCCTCCTGTGCGATGACAATACCATTACGGTCCGGCGTTCAGTGCGAAGAAGGCACATGACCGTTGAGCGCTCAACCTGACCAATGAGCACTCATTCAGCACAAGACCTACCTTAACTTTCAATGAAATTTGCTCATCTACCGGTTCTCGATCATCGCTAGGCAGTAGGAAAGCACCTAAAGGTTGGATCGTGAAGTGTTCACTAATCTAGGGTCGTCAAAGTTGTCTGAGATGGAATTTACAAGGTGAATGTTACGTTTGTACGACAAAACTGTGACTATATTTTTCCTCCGCTCATTATTTCCCTACCCTTGGTTGAATAGGGCGCCAATAGAACGCACCATCTTGCGTATGTTGATGTTCTTTAGGGGCCGCGAACCGAAGATTGGCTCCGACGCCACCTTTCCCGAAGCCAGCTTAGGAGGATCCTGGATTCCGATCGAGTGTGTGTGTCATAAGCATTCCAAGGTATCGCAGGCTCGTTCGCCAGAACCTTTTCGATTTACCCGAGAATTGCCTCGCGTGGACTATAAGAAGGGCCCCTCCGTCCTCTCTGTCCCCAGGCAGCTTTTATCCTCCACCCTCCCCCATAACCCCCCCCCTAAGGAGGCGAAATTTGTTCCCACCCCGTCTACGAGCCTTACGATGCCAGGCCAAGCCTATGTCAGTGAACAAGCGTCAGGTAACAAGCCCGAGGCCCAAACGCACAATCATGACATCCACACGAACTATGTTAAGTCGGAAGAGGGCCACGAATTACCCCACGAGCACTTCTCTACGACGTTGAACCGTCATAGCGAGGACAATGTTTTCACTCGTTATCGGTGAGCTTTCCCAAGCGCGTGGGTAGAGAGAGATTCTGACACCTCCAACAGGAGCATCCTCTTGGAATACTCTGGGGAATTTTTTGGTACCATGACGATATGCATTTTCGGTATTGGCGCTAATTGTCAAGTTGGCCTATCCAATAATCTTCTTGTATCGGCTTCCCCTGCTGGTGTATGTTCCATCTCGCCTTCCTGGTGCATAGGGCATGGCATTGACATCAACATTCCTAGAACTGGACATCTCTGAGCTTTGGATGGGCTACAGGTTTGTTGATGAACACACATTCATGGCTTGTGCATGTCTAACCGCGATGATAGGTGTTGCTGTCGGTGCATGGATTTCGGGTGGTCACATCAATCCTGCTGTAAGTGTAGTCGCGCCCATCCAAACTTGTATGAATTCTGAGCGCGTCGCTCTAGATTACTCTCGCGCTCGCTGCTTGGCGCGGATTCCCTTGGAGAAAAGTTCCTTTTTACATCCTCGCTCAACTGCTTGGTGCTCTTGTTGGGGCTGCTATCATCTACGGTAACTACTTCCATGTAATCGACATCGTCGAGGGTGGTTCTGGCATCCGAACAATGAAGACTGCTGGCCTCTTTAGTACTGGCCCTGTACGTGATCATTGTTCCCGATCAGTATATGATCTCGAATATGAATACTAATATCGATCCGATTCATCATAGGCGCCCTATATGACCGCTGCATCAGCGTTCTTCTCCGAATTCCTCGGCACAGCCATGCTCACTTTTGGTATCCTTGCCTTTACGGATAAGAAGAACGGCGTGCCTACTTATTTTGTTCCTCTTGGAATCTTCATCGTCATTTATGGCATTGCCGCTGGTTTGGGCGTTGAAACGGGTATGACCTGTCTTTTCGCTCCTGGTTCATGTAATTGGATGCTGTGCTCAATGTAAACAACAGGTTTCGCCCTAAACCCGGCTCGAGATCTTGGCCCCAGAATCCTCACCGCAATGGTTGGATACGGCGGCCAGGTTTTCACCATGAGGGAGTACGTCCTTATCCACACTGCTTCCCGAGCATTTTTGACATATGTTATCAGCCAATACTGGCTATGGTGTCCCATCATCGCCACCTCTCTCGGAGCGCAAATCGCAACATTTGTATACGATCTCCTTCTTTACACAGGAACAGACAGCCTGATCTTCAAAAAGTATGTGTTGATCTAACTTTGGTGAGACGATCAATGGCTGACCATGGTCCTGACCTAGACTTGGTTCCCGTCATCGTGAACTCGACGACTCCATCCATGGCTCACGCACGATGGTCTAAACTAAGAACGACGATCGCCGTTTTTCGTTTTAACCGAATTTAGATCTTCTTGGTGATCACTCATGCACACGGTTTTTTTGATTTCTTGCTTCATGCCTGCCTTTCACGACTCGGGTTTCTTGGCTCTTCTTTATCTCTGGTCCTTTCTCCCTACACCACCTCGTTTTCCTCTATCGTCGCATTTCGTTACACCATTGTACTGACCCCCTTTCCTCATTTTCATGAAAATGTAACGTAGTGAACTTGTACGCCTCCTGTTGTAGCTACTCTACACCTTCACGTGCGCAGTATTTACTTTCTTGGCCGAGATGGAATACAGCTATTGCTCGTTCAGACTTGTATTAGCTTGGCCTCTTCTGTTTTTTCTTCTGAACCAAGATCGCTCATGAGAATGGATTCAAAACGAGCTCCGTGCTTCATCAAACCAACTTAGTACCCCGCAATAGACAAGGTTGAACTTGACATAGCGGCCACGGCGGACAAGTGGCCAAGGGCGGTGGCGAGGTGTATAGGACATCGAGTGTTGAAGGGTGAGAATGGGAAGAAGGCACGAAAGCATCCCCGAGATGGTTGGGTAATCTCTTCTGGAGTTGCAGGCTGCTTGACCTCGACCGTGGGGCTAAGGTATTGGCGTGTTCCCTCGTTGAAATTGTAATCGTTGAAGAACGGGCCACCAATATCGTCAAAAAGTATCTACAAGGGCTACAAATACGTTTGGAGGGACCCCAAGAAAGATACAGTATTATTACCCAGCTCGCGACCCTGAAGTTACAGCCCAGCCCTTCCATGTCTGAGTACCCCATCCACAAGTTCAACAATCATCACAAAACCCAATTTCATGGGGGCATTATCACGCTTCTTCCATAGCCCCTCCCAAGACGTTCTGAGAGTACTCATCCCCCCGACGCGTGTGTTGGAATCGCAACATCGAGAATTCGGGCCCGGTATAAATTGATCGCGTGAGCTTGCAATTTGCTTCGCGTACATTGAGGATTAATCGAGTGCCCTGACGCAGATCGAACTTGATCAGTTCTATGTCTAAGAGGCTAATGAAGACACACTTACACATAAATAGTATACTGTTGCAACCCACCTACAAAAATCTAAGGTGACGATGGATCTGATTGGTGGGACATGACTCACGGCGTCCAGTCGATTGCGAAGGGGTTGAAACTGTTCGGTGCAAGCGTCAACACACTAAGAAGTGCGAAGACGGACATGACTGTGTATGCAGAGCTCGTCGTGAGGAGGGGGAAAAATGGTCCGCAGAGTGGACTTGGTCGTACCAGAGAACCTGAGTGGAATGACAATTAGGTGAGACCAGTTTGGATCAGAATGGGAGCACTGAGGGTTGTACTCACGGGATGAAGAACAACATGCCATCACGGTAAAACACATAGATAATGGGCGTATAGCTCTTAACATGAGCTACCCTTTCAGATACCGTGTTCCCAAGAAGCCGTATACGGCTGAGTTCAAGCCCAAGCTTAACTAGAGTTAAGCCGAGCTCAACAGAACTTACGACCAGGCGGCAGATACTTCAAGTTCATGACATGAAAGACTACCCAGCCAAGGCAACGTGATTATACTTACGAGAGTCCTGATTGAGCGACCTGCAGGATGTGCCCTTCGTGGTTGGGGGGATCACTTGTGTAACAGCTCCACAAAGGGAAACCACTGAGCATATACTTTTGGTTTATAATTCCAACCGCAAATGTTGAGATTGAGTTAATCTGATGCACTATTAGCCGAGGTTACTGCAACATTTGAACAACAAACGTACTATCATCTCAGCTTGATTAGGGCGGATCAAAGATGAGGGCCAGAAATAATTTCATAGCAAAATGCACATACCGGCAGTTGCAAGTAGAAGGATGACTGTGACTGATGGGTGTCAGCATATCGAGAGCATGTAAGAGGGTTCAAGATCATGCACCGAAAAGGTTACCACCCCATAAAGCTCGCAGTCGCAACACGAGCAGTATTTTTACTACTGCCGTCAACATAATATCAATTGATCTGCTCCGTTTGAGCAAGTATACCCTTGGGATCAGAAGTCCACCTACAATCCTCTATACCAAAGATATGCCGTGCATCTGATCGAGTTGCAGACTATGTCAGCACCACATGAAAGAACAGGAAAGACCATGTTCTCACAACTGAGTATAGTTGAGTATGTATGCAGAATGAGAAAAGCATCTCAACTCACTTGTGCGGGCAGGAAGTTATGGGTCCATACTAGATCCCATAATATTTGAGCCGTGGATAGCTGAACTGACACTAGCGGGTGATACTTTACCATATACAGCAAATCTGTTCTCCGTGAGTTCATTAGTTTGCAAGGGAAGTAACAAGTGAAACGTACATTAAATATGAAAAGGTCCACAGGCGAAGAGATAGGTAGATCACTCGGATGAATGTCCATTTCCCCCTGGGTGAAGATAAGCCTTCTGCGGGAGTAGAAATTGTTCTTATGTGTACCGATGTATGTAGTCAACCTCACCAAGCTAAGCCTTTATATGCAGATCAGAGTGTTAAAACTAACCTCTCGCGACATGAGGCACAACGAGTCATAAATAAAAAGAGATAATGCGACATCTGGCATGCGGTCAGCTTCGTGTGATCCAAATGGGAGATTCGTACAATAGAGGTAACTTGTGATCCACATATGTTGAAGACCAGATGCATACTGTTCCGGCGTGATCCCGAAATCGTCCATGTTGGCAGCAGTAGGTGGGAGGTGGGAGGTAGGTCAAGTACGTTCCTGCCACCTTACTTGTTAAGTACACCCCCCTTGGGGTCAAAGCTGGCCAAATGGTTGGCGGTTTTCCCTGCGGCAAGTGTGGAAAGCAATTGTATACTTAGCCCAGACTGAAACATTCCAGGGCCAATTGCCCCGTTCTATCTAGGGTGACGCATGGTGCTTCCAGAAGCTGATGGTGGCGATGGATGGTGATGCATGTCAATTCAAATGCCTGGGCGCGGGTTGCACGGTGGATTGTTGCTCCCAAACACCCGCTGCCCTTACATGCACTTCCCCGATTGTAGTCACTGGCGAGAAGCTGCACTGTCGACCCGATGCTATGGGGCTCAATGGCTTTGGATATTGACCTTCCAAAGGTTAAAAACAGGTGGATGTCTTGCATCACTACGAAACTCGGGGAAAGTCGCCTTCTCTCTCGAGATCCACTTCAGGAGGTATCATGCATACATGCAGAGAAGCGAATATTGTCCTCACCGAGCGGGTTTTGATCGCCGTGGGACTGCAATCCATTCTCAGTTGAACTGTTGCTGGACCAGTACTCAGATAGAATCCACACTCTGCGATTAGCAGAACCACCTTCCAGCTGGGTTTCTTCTATTCCGGAAAAGCTGGCTTACATCGTTCATTTTGAAGTTGGCTGGAGTTTATCTGCTCAAATGGAATGGGGCCCTGGTTCTTCCGTTTCTCCGACAAACCAAGTTGTGCTCCCAGCCTCACATGCACTCCAGCAACTCACTCTCGCCATAACATGGAGCTGTACCGCCAAATCATGCTCTTCTGCAATAATGACCCTTCATCTATGTTACGTTTGCCTCAACGTCGCTATCAGCCTCCTTCTCGCTCGTCCCCAGGCCATGAAGTTCCATGTTTACTACGCCTTTGATGTGGTTTCCAATCAGGTTCGTCCGATAAAGCGATTTATACCAACAGAACCATCCCAAATATCCGGAGCTTCGGCTGGGCTTTGCAAGACTCACGGCACAACAATACTCTCCTCAGGAATATTCGCTTGCCGAACCCCCAGCATCATAGATGGAGTAGGCTCCCTGAAAAATGGGTGGAGAATGAGAGGCTTGCAGGTACCCCCAAAATCAACAACCTTCCGGAATCGCTACGACCCCTTGACTTCTATACCATGCGATACGGAGCCCGCATAGCTTTCATGGGTCCTCCCCCCACACCCTTCCGCGGCCTGGAAGAGCTCAATCTTATCATGTAATTCTCTCTTCACACTACTCTCGGTTCCATTTCAACACGGTGGCAAAGATCAAGATAATACGTATCCGAAACACGGTCCACAATTCTTATGACCGTTACGAGTTCAAGCATGATAATGTCCGCTTCGAAACAAGAGCACTTATCGAGCTGGGGAAAGAAAGGAGAGACACCCTGGGACAAACGGAGTCGCACGTCGACCTTGATCACAACATGGACTGCATTACTCCGAGTGACAAGCGTCTCGTGGAGTTGATATGGAGTGGGTTCAGCCTATATATTACTGAAGAAGATGAGCCAGTCAAGTGGCTGCAGAGGATGCTACAAGCGTGAAATCATCACTGGTGGTACAATCCCATACTTTGTAGTGGTGTGTCTACATCTAGTATTTTATGAGCTGTAGTTGAACCGCTATGACCACTGGGGGTCCTACATTAGGTGACAGTAGTAAAGAATGAGCCTCGCCTGCGGCGACGCTGTCATTGGATTTCAAGTTTTCAACCTCCCCCTGCCTAAAAGAGTGCATTGGAAAGATTGTGACGTGACATCGTCACACCTCTGCCACTTTTCATCCTAAGTACGTCCATCACCATGGGTCGTCTACGCAGGTCAAGGACCCATCATGCTCAGAGAGATGTGCACAGGGCGTCTAGGACAAGAGTACGTTCGTTCTATGCTGATTCCCATCATTACACTAAGATTATGTTAGGCCCGGACGAGAGATTTGGACCAGATCCAACTCATTGATTTAGATCCCAAAGTACGCCATCCAGCCTTCCACCAATCCGGTAGAAACGCTGAATCGTGTATTCCCTGAAAGAATCGAGCCGCTCTAGAGGCTCAACCCATCGACTACGAAAAACCAGGTTTGGCGCAACACTACTGCGTCGAATGCGCCAAGTTCGTCGTCCTACTCAATTTTCTGCCATTGCCACTGACCTCACATCCCGCTGTTCCATAGATATTATGAGACTGATCATGCGCTGAAGTCGCACTGGCGGAGCAAAGTTCACAAACGACGGTGCAAACAGCTACGAGAACCAGCGTATACAATTGAAGAGGCGGAAAGAGCTGCTGGGCTGGGACGGGAAGGAAAGCGACCAGCACGAGAGCTGGTTATGGACACCGAGATGAGCGTGGTGACACCAGCATGACAACTGTTGGTGTGCGATGCTGTCAGGGACGCCGCCTATGCTTGTAATATTATACTGTGTGTCCTTTTCCTCCTGTCCCCTACAGAGATTTCTTGACGAATTCCCGTTCACCAGATCCCAGATGTCTTAGTATTATATCTCATTGCTTTCTCTCGCCATGCCATGGTTCCAGACTTCACCACAGCGACTCCGCCGTCGTAGGCCCCGAAAACATGCGTATATTCCGAGCGTCTAAACCTAATTTAGATTTTACCCGCGACTTTATGCCCCTCCGTATCATCCCAAATTGGCTTATACTTTAATACCAGCGAAAGCATCCCTGAAGATAGCAAAATTCCCTTTGTTGTACACGGCGAAGACGGCCTGCTCAAAATAGTTTCTGAACTCTTGATCGAGGAGAATGTTCTTCATTTCCTTCGCCACCAACTTTGGTGGACATGCATATACGCCGCACCCCAGCGCACCTTCCAACAATCTTGTCAGATATCGTCGCTCTTTCGAATCCAATCCAAATATACCTAAAACGATATATCTCTGTTTGTGGTGTGCCGCCATTCGATAGACAAGCCTGATCTTTCCCCTTAAATCCTCTAAATCGCTCCTATTCGCAAAACCTTCGCCGTCGGCCGTCAATTTGGGTCGCCGTGGCCCAGCGACCGTGATAACTGAAACAACTCTCCTTTGATCCTTGGGCAGCTCCGCACAATCATGGTCTAGGTCGTCTTTGAAGACCACAACCCCAGGGGAGAAGATCCCCGCTATGGAGCCTGGCCCCAAATTCGGCCACGGATAGTAGGAAGGTTTGAGAGTCGCATAAAGGGTGGAGGAATAACAGAGGGCTTCTTCCTGGCATGCGAAATCAATGGATAGTAAATCAGGCAAGTACAGAACACACCTGGGTCCTAGTATAACTGGATGGCCATCCCCCCACAGGTTCTTCATCACTCGCCAGGTTGAGAACTGCGACGCTTCCTTTCGCGTCTGGATGCTCATCAAACAACTTACGAGCCGCAGTGAAGGAATCGCCATTGACGACAAGGACAGGACGTCCCTCCCCAGGCTGTTCGCTTGCATTGAGAGGTGGGAGGGAAGGAAGCTGCTTGGAGTAGAATATTGAATCTTCTGTAGCCCCTTCGTTGGCGTGTTCTTCAATTACGAATTTCGTGCACTTAAGGGTGTGCTGAGCTATCAACTGCCGCCCCTCTGGAGTCTTAGCGGATGGAAGGGTTTTCCTGAAGGTCGCGGTGGCTATCCTATTTGTTTGGTGAAACCCCATACGGCCACTGGAAACCTACTGACTTACGAGAGAAGTGACTGCCAGAAACGGGCCATGAGAGCGCACAAATAGCGAAGCATTGGCATTTACAAGATAGTCGCACAATATATTGGAAAGATGTTATTTACGATGTCCTGCGTCACGTCAATCGTCGACAACGCTGAGCGTCGTGGCAGTCAGGGTAATGTTGACTTATGACTAACACAACTCGTTCAATATATCAAACATCATGTGATTGAAGCTCAAATAGAACATCGTCATTAATGTTGTTGGCAATTGTTTGCCGGTTTGCCACTGGCACTGGCAGAATGTCGGCGGCAGAACCTGGCAAAACACAGGTGGCCACCGCCATGTTACCCCATTAGATAGAGTAGATTATCGCCATATTTAATATTATGAGAATCCAAGCACCTGATTCTCCCCCAGCCATGTACCATATCCTCCGAGGATGCCGATATCGATGGTCCAGAGTCTGTTTCACTTGATGAGTTGGAGGCCGCCTTTAGCAGTCTTGAGAAGGAGGTCACGGCTGATATTGCTAACGGCAATGTGTGTCCTGGTCCTCAGTAGGGGGTGCTCGACAGGGCAGTTTACAACTGGGCGGAATTTGATAAATTGGAGCAGGGCATTTCACCACTCAGAGCCCGAGAGTGCAAATCTATTCATTGGAGAAGCGGGAGAGGGTGATAGTTGGAATGTTGGTCATATATTAGCTGTAGGAGGGCTCGGCGAGTGATAGTGCTACAATGTATATGTCGGAAATCAAAGACAACGCAGTGATACCTCAAACTGTTTTGCCATGTATTGCCACCCCTGGCAATTGCCGTTTTGCTGGCAGTCTGGCAGTACCTTCCGAAATCGGTTCTGCCACGGTCACTACCCCAGTCACGTCTTTCCCACCTGGTCTTTTTCAAACTCAGCTGACTTATGTACGTAGATGATTATGTTGGGATTACTAGTAGGTACTAGGTATTCTGGCTTGATGTAGTCAGTAACGAAGATATGAGTCTATATACTGGTTGTTTTCAGATGGACTGGCATATGGATTATGGTAATGGTATGCTGATGAATTATGGGATAGCAAACTCGAATGAGCATAAACAACCCCTGGAAGGTCACCAGGATTAGGCAGAAAAGACAGATATGAAGCTGGTGCACAGGGTAATATGTGTACCGGAACAGTTGGAGGACCATGGTCAGGCTGAGTTTGTGTAGTAGTGCTTGTCCCGACTGCTGAAGATGGTTCAGATGTAGTACAGCCATAATATGATTCTCATATTCTGGGTCCTCGTAGGCACAACGAGGATTCTGTGGCAAGCCTCCCTTGGTCTGTGCCATAGGTAGAGAAGGAAGAGTTCGACACACAGTGTCAAAGCAGAGCCAGACTATTGTCCTCAAATGAATGACGTGGGTCTCATCAATGGTATTCAATCCCCAATATGGCATTCCTTGGCTAGAGTGACAGAGAGTGATATTGACCCTGCTTGATGCTCTCTCCAACTGCCTCATATTTCAGTACAGTAATGCACGCACATTAGATTGATTATTTATTAGCCATTTATTATGAATATTTGGAGAATTTACACAGAGTGTAGAGCACTATACAAATGTTCATCCAAACTGGGGTGCCATCTGAACTGGGGTGTGTCAATGGTACCTGATGCAAGGTCTCATTGTCTACCTTGTTGAGGAACAAGTCAGCATTATGCTTATGCATATACCTGCCATTGGCAGATCATTCTGAATCCTCGATGCATATGCTCTGCATTGACAGAGCAAATATATTTTTGGAACCCACCATAGCATTGTGTTATGATTAGATTGATCTGTTTCTATTATAATACTTATAACACTTGCATAGATGTACAGCCATCCTTCCTTTCTCAGTAACCACCACCTATTGTCTCAGTGGCCTGGTTATTCATAGCATAAAGGAATAAAGAACTAGTTCTAACACATCATGAAAGACTCTAAGGACTCTAGCGGCATCCTTAGCAGTGTCAGAAAAGCTGTTCCCTCCATCCACCTCCACTGACGCTCCAGCACTAGTTTAGTGCCCTCATCTACTCTTCCTTGGGCTGCATCTGAAGGCCCATTCTACAAACTGACTGGCCATGTCAGTTTCATCCAACAACCTCCCTCGCCTTGCCCTTCTTTGGGCACCAAACGGTTGATCTCAACTGACCAACTTCTTTCAAACAAGGCCCAAAAAAGCCTCAAAGTCACTGATGACGATGATGTGGCCTCCTTGACCCATTTGGCTGAGGACAATGACTCTGATGGTGTAAGCACCCCTTGTTCCATCCACCCCTCCCTTGCACCAGTTCACGAGGAAGAACATCTGCTATCTCCTGAAATTGGCCCCTCTTCACATCACGTTTTCACTGAAGCCCAGTCAATTGCTGCATCCCACAGCTTCATCCCTCCTTCTCCAGGAGCTTGGGACGACTCCAAGCCTTCAGACCCCCTCCCCTCCCTTCCAACCTTCACCCCTATTTCCCCCCCTCCTTCCAATGCACAGCCCCACAAGGCAGTGCCCACGTCCCATGGAACAGATTGGTCATCTGTCCATGACTGTATTTTTGACACCATCTGTGACATTGATGTCACAAATACCAACGACCTTGAGGGACTGAAATTTGCATCCTCCCTCCTAGGCTTTATTGTCTGGTACTTGTCCCAGTGGGCTCAAATGGACAACATCTCCAAATTTGGAGACTTTGAGGGCACTATGCACCTCATTGACCTCCTTCGTACTGTTGCACATTCTGAGCAAATGTGCAACCTTTCTGTCCCCTATGAAGACCATCGCCTAAGTCTTCATGAATTCATCTCCATGCAATTCCCCCCTCCTCTCCCTTCTCCCACCCCCATGCCTATGAATACACAACAACATCAAAATTGCTGGGCTGAAAAAGCACTGGCCATGTCCTCCCCTTCCCCCAAAGACACTCCTGGACATCTCCAGAGCTCTTCCCCTACTCCCTCTTCTGATGCCACTGGGAACCTCCAGGGCTCAGACTTGCAATTCACTAAGGACATGGCACAAGCAATTGCCCTCTTGTGCCTCCCTCCCACCAATCAGAACAAACCAGGTGAGAGTTCAGGTTTGAATAAAGATGTTGACATGCTCCCCTCCCCTCCCACTATCTGTTATAGTGAGGCCGCTTCGGTCCGTAAAGAGGCCCGATACGTATCCGCAGATCGTATCAAAGGAGACTTCTCGT
>JAEUWR010000130.1:0-65155 GCA_018524895.1 Podaxis sp. C-F-101400
AAGCCTTGAGCAACTAATCGAGATCTGAATCTGCCATCAGACTTTGGAGTGAATACCCATTGATTTCCAATTGCTTTTCTTCCTTTTGGAAGTTTGACTAGTTCATAGACTTGTCATTTTTGTAATGCATCTATTTCTTCAAGGCAGGCTTTGTACCACTTATCTCAAATCTCTTTAGGGAGCTTTGTGAGATCCTTGAATACTTTAGGGGTATATGATGTGTCAACTTTATTCACAAAAAGAAAATTGACGAATTGTACTCCTCCTTCTTTCCATAACCTGTTCACATGATTAACCATAATAAGTTCCATTGATGTGGAGGTTTGCGAAGAATCGAATGTACAATTTTCATCAGGTGGCATTTCATTTTCAACATCCAGGAGTGCTACTGGGCTTCTTTGGCGAATGTGCTTTAGTAATGGTTCTCCTTTTGGGGGTATCCATTTAAAGCCACAATAATTGGTTAGCACCTTTACAGGGTGTTGATCTCCATATATGTTATTGGGTTTTTTAGGAACCCTTCATTCCCTTTGGGGATGTTGATTAGAAGGTTGTTGCCATTGTTGCATCCATGGCAGTGACGTGGCTTGACACTTCTGAGATAGTCTTGTGGGACTAAATCTCATAGGTGTTGTTCTGGTACCTTGTTGTCTTGGTATAGCCTTATCCTTTTGATGAAATTTGGCACCAGATGTTCCAGGTATCGGGTCTAATGATTCTTCCCTTGTGGGAGGATCATCACCACGTTCTTCAAACTCTTCTAATCTTGGAGACTGAGGAACAGGAGGGGAGTCCATAAATGGACGATCATCTCCTCTTTCTTCAAAGTCTTCCAGTAATGGAGATAGATCTCGATTATCATTTGGATCAGTGCTTAGCACAGGTGAATGTCTTTCTAGATCAGGTTGATCTTGAGGATCAGCATATTCTATATCAGAATCATGATCCGTTCTAACATCATCCTTGTCATGTGATGGAGTTTGATTCCAATGTCTTGGATTAGGTGATGATGGTGATGTAGAACGAGATGAAGGAGGTTCTGGAGCTGAAGGTTGCTCTGGAAATGGGCTTTGTCGATTATCTGATCTAGGATAAATGACTACTTCACTAGGAGGTGTAGGAGTTCTTGAAATAGAACTCTTACTGCTTCCTCTTTCTCAATGTTTCTTTTCAGAACATTTTGGGAAGAATGATTCATCAAATATAGCAGTGGGTGAGATATAAACCACATTGCCTTGTAGATGACACATGAAGAGGTAATTCTTCTGATCCAAAGAATATCCCAGGAATATCATTAATTCCAATTTAGGGGATAGTTTGTCTTTTCGGATCTCTTTGGGTAAGAACACATAAGCACCACATCCAAAGGTTCTGAATTTAGAGACATCAGGTTTTTCACCTGTTAAAACTTCTTGAGGGGTTTTCCAATTTAATCGTGACATGGGAGTGCAATTGTAAAGATAACATGCAGTGTTGATCACAAATTCCCACCAACTGTTTGGTATACAAGCATGATGCCACATGGCTTCTGCTTTATCCATTAATGTTCAGTTGAGGCATTCTGCTCTACCATTTTGTTGGTGAGCATGTGGAGCACTTGTCACATGGATAATCCCTTGAGAGTGAAGAAGGTTTTGTAAACTTTCTTGGACATATTCTCCTCCTCTATCAGTATGTAAGAACTTCACTGAACTGCCAACATGTTTGCCAACTAGTGTCAAGAAGTTCTTCATAAGTGTGGGAGCTTCAGATTTTTTACGAAGTAAATGAATCCAAGCATTTGAGGAGAAGTCATCTAATATAGTCATTACCCATTTATATTTTTGGTAACTAACCACAGGCATTTCTAAAAGATCCGAGTGGATTCTTTCTAGAGGCCTTGTCACTCTCTTGAAGTTTACATTAAAGCTTTTCTGATGCATTTTTCCCATAGTGCAACCTTCACATGGTTTGAAGCTATTTTTGGGAATATCTACATGAGGAAAGCCAATCATATTTTTCTCAAAATGTTTGAGGATACAATCTGACAGGTGTCCCATTCTATAATGAATGATGTTATAACCTGGGTCGAAATTAGTTGCAAAAGCATGCATATCATATGGATGCTTAACAATCTTACTCTTCACATAGTGTAGAGTATTAGACCGATCTATCATTGGTTTAGCAACTAATATAGGTCGTCCCATATCATCATTGATGTGTGAGCAATCATCAGTTGTTTCTATTTTTGCTCCAGCCTTGGCGAGCTGTCCAACTGATAACAATCGATCTCCACTACCTTTAAGGTAATGTACTGGATATAGATATGAATGATTTAATATCTGTGTACTGTTATCTGTATTCATCACAGTTTCTATTAATACTGTTCCATGACCCAGTGCTAGCATTGGTTCACTGGCAGTAAAGACTTGTATGGGTTCAGGGTAGTATTGGAAATCAATGAAGTCTTCCAAATAAGGCATATAGTGCCCTGATGCTCCTGAATCCAAAAGCCATATTGCATCATATTCATCCATTCTAATTGGTTCATCTAAGTGCTCAGAGATTACTTTCAGACACAGGTAAGGAGGTTCATGCACTGAATGAATGACATTAAAACGAGATGTGCTTGTGCACATTGCAACGTATTCAGTACATGTTACATTGCTATTGAAGTCTGAATTTATGAGCCACCTAGTAATCTGCTCCTGTAGCGGTAGGTGCTCATCTCCTCTTCCTCCTTCTGCCTTACTCTGGCAGCCCTCTAACCCCCTCGACATTTGGCCTTGTCCCTGTGCTTCTTGCCAGGTTTGGCCTTCTTCCCTAAGGAAGGTGTCATGACTGGTCTGAGAATGGAGAAGATCATCAGCACTTGATGAATCATGAGAATGGAGAATTATGTACCCCATTGACTTCTTCTTTTCGAAATCACTGCCATAATCAGTGTCATCACTGGCATCGAAGTCCACATCTGAGAGGTGACATGGGCCATTGACAAGCAGTGGGCGATCTTCAACATCGCTCCCAAAGAGGTCAATCTCATCATTGGGATGAGATGCTCTGGGGAGTTTGGGAGAAGAAGGCGGTGCAGGTGGAACATCGACCAACAAGGTCGAAGGCACCATAGCCTCATCCCATTCACATTCTGTTAATCCAAATGAGTAAAGGTATTCCCATTCAGATGAATCAGTGGGATAACCTTCAGGGTTCTTGTCAATCACGACGAGGGCTTCTTGCAGTGCCCTAGAACTCTGTACTTTCTGTTGTGTAACAAGAAAATGAATCAGTCTAAGTCAACTGATTGGATTAACACATACGTTTTCTGCAGGGTCACAAGTATCCTTAATGACACCAAAATGAATTAATTGGTTCATAAGATCTTGGTAAAAGCAACTCACGTGTGGGATTGAGGTTTCCTCTGTAGCCTTGGCTTTGCCTTTCTTGAAGTGAAGTGCCTTGGCCTTCCTCTGCTTCTCCTCCTCATGTTCTTGGAGGGCTTCTTCGACAACATCATACAGCTTCTCGGGATGCTGCATGGAAGGAGTGGTCTTCTTAGGGTTATTAGTCCATTTCCCCATTTGGACACATTGAGCATAATTGCCTACCTTGACAGGGTGACTGGGAGGAAGAAGACCAGACTGTCCCAGAAGAGGTGGGAAGTCTTCATTGAAGGAGCACACTTTCTCGCTTGCATCTTCTAGCAACATGAGGAGTAAGATTTCCTCAATCAGTTCCTGGATGCTTTGCCTGATAGGAAGGTGACAAAGCTTATGGGCATGATTGATGTCATAGTAGCATTGAGTGCAAACCTTCTGTTCCTCACAAAGCACGTCCAATGACTTAGTTGCAGTGTCAGACCACTGACACTTCATCGCCTTGAGGGTTTCCTGCACTTCCTGTGCAAGATCAATGATCTCCTGCTCAAGGATGGCAGTAAAACAGAGGTTACTTGCCTCTATTTTTAACTCCTCAAACTTACACTTCTCCTGTATTGCAGAAGAGTAAGTAGGGGCAATGGGAATGGGGTTCTGGGAATGCACCTGTCGAGAAAGTGATGGAAGCAGGGGACGATCCTGCAGGACTGAAGCAGTGAGACATTGCTGGACCAGAGCCTGAGGTGGTACAGCCAAAGTGACTGCAGGTGGCCTTTGGATCCGGTCTAAGAGGTCAAAAGGGTGCATGTTGGGACCAGTATATGGTCTACCAGCACCAGCAGAGATGTGGGGAGTGTCTCAAACTGCTAGTTGGGCAGGTGCAGCAAAACCCACCATGGAATTGGCTGGTTTGGCTGTTGTGGAGGGGGACTTCTTCTTGGGAGCCCTCTTCTTCTTCGGCTTGACAGTCTGCCATTGACCAGGCTGACCAGCTTGTCCTTGAGGCTTGGGACCGTTGGAGGTTTTATCCCAGCCAACAGGCTGAGGGATAAATCGACTCCAAGGTGGGCCAGGATGAGACTTGTTCCAGGTGGAGGGACTGCCTTGGTCATTTGGGAGCTTAGCTTTAGATGCAGTAGCAGTAGCATTGGCTGGATGAGTGGACATTTTGTTATGGCCACTCTTCTGTGCCCATTCTGCATTTAAAGCTTCAGTGACCACTTGCCATGTTAGGCCGGCAATGGTCATCTTGTTGGTCAACAACGATTGTCAGACTGAGTCCCATTCATCTGGAATAGCCAAAAGAAGAACCATAGCTTCTTCTACCTGAGTGAAGAGAGTTGCCATTTCAGCAATATCAATGGCAATATCACATTTGCCAGTGATTCTCTTCTTCAGAGCTCAACTAAACAGTCCATACACATGAGCTGGGCCAAGCGTTCCAAACTGGGTTTGCAAGTAGTCCCATAATTGCTCAGGATCTGTTTTGCCATGAAGCAGCAATGAGTCTGGCAAGGTATTTTCGATCACAGATATGGCTTGCACCTTCATCTGGTTCTGCTGAGCTGTTTCAGCTGCATCATTCGCTCCAGGTGCCATTGCAGTTCCTTTGGTCAGGGTCCAGCCTGACTCAGTGGAACCTGTAACACTAATCAAGGAAAGAGCTCCTTGAAGATAGTGAGCTCAGAACTTATAGTTAGAGGGGCCCTCAAGTTTAGGAAGGGTGGAAGTAGTGATAGCCGATGCCATTTCTGATGTATCAAAAAAATTGGCAGTAAGATGTTCGACTAAAAGCCAATAATATGGGGTATCAGTATAATGTAACAATACAGATAACAATCAGGTAGTTATCCCAAGACATCTTTATCTCAATCCTAAATTAATAGGAGAGAATCCTCAAAAGGAGAGTCTCGGGGCCCATAACCTGATGAGAAGAGAACGAATTTTGCTGCTACACAAGCATAGCATCAGTGGAGAGTAAACCAGTTACTCACAATCCGAGAAAACATAGTCAGGAAATGGTAGAGGTAGATCTTCAAGACGACCAGAGAAAGGGATACCAAATTGATGATAGCAAGGAATGATTGAGAGTGTAGCTTAGTAGTTGAGTAGACAAGGAATGTAAAACTCCAGTGAGTAAAGTATGCTACTACAAAGAGGTTTAAATACCATAGAGAGTAGCTACACTGGGCAAAGGGTATAATACATGCATGAGTAAGAAAACATAAGGCATATGTGCATATAAAATGAAGAAATTGCATGTAAAGTTCAATAATAGAAGAAACATGACTCTACCATATGCTACAGGAGTCATGAGAAGCATAGAACATTTCTACCAGTCATAATCCATGAGGATATGAGTAATACTACCACAAGCCATATGTCTACACAAGTGTTGTATACCTAATAATAGAAACATATCATAGCATGAAGCTATGGGGGATTCCAAAAATACATTTGCTCTGTCAATACAGAGTGCATACTTCGAGGATTCAGCATGTTCTGCTGATGGCAAGTATACACGTAAGCGTAATGCTGATTAATTCCTCAACAATAGGTGAAAGCAATCAAATTTTCCATGGTGTTGTCAGGACAGCACATTTCAACAGGCATTTCAACAGTCTGAGCATCATCCAAGTTCAACCTCCCTGCCCTTATATCCAATAGCCATATAGCATGTTGATCACTTTCTGGAGTTCTGTCTAACCTCATATTTTGCACCAAGTAGTGAATTTTGACTTGTCTCCAGAGATCACTTCTGCAGAGAGAGGACCCAACTATCTGTTGTCTTAACCCTCTCGGAATTACAGGTAATGTCTGGTGAAAGTCTCCACCAAAGACAACAGTTATTCCACCAAAGGAAGAGTCCTTCTGAAGTAAATCTCTTAAGCAGCAGTCAACAGCATGAATCCCATGCTTGTGTTCATTGGGACCTCATCCCAAATAATAATTTTGGTGTACTGTAATACTTGACACATATAAGAATTACACTTGATAGATGATACAGATGCTTCATCTGCAGGTATTGGTATCTTAAACCTGGAGTGAGCAGTTCTATCTCCCTCAAGCAACAGAGCAGCAATCCCAGAGGATGCAATACACAATGCAACATGTCCCTTTGATCTGATAGCAGCAGTAAGAGTATTACACACAAAAGTTTTTCCACCTCCACCTGCACTGTGAATAAAGAGCATTCCTCCCATATTGTTGTCTACATAGTTGATTGCAGCATTATAGACATTAGCTTGTTCCTGATTGAGTTGTTGCTGATTCCTTGTAACCATAGCTTCAAGTTCAGCATGATTGTAGTTGAGTTGTTCAGCAAGAATAAAGTTTTCAGGAATATCCTCCCAGACTTCATTAACTCCAGGCCCTTGTGGTATAGGCATGGGTGGGAAGTCATTTAGAGTCTTTCCAGTGTTCATCAGGATTTTGTTGAGGAGATGTAAGCCATAGTCATAAACCTGGTCAAGTGTAAACACCCTCTTGTATTTTATGGTGATGGCAATGCTGCAATCCTGATTTCAGATCATATCCTTCCCATTGGATGTGGTACTAATGCTTTAAGACTACTCATCATTGTCTATTTGAAAATGCTGCCTGAATTTTATAAGACCCTCCCCCCCTGCTCAATAGCTCATTTATTAGTATCCTCACATAATAGATTTATTTATTTATATACACTTTCAATGAGCAGTTATATGAGTATCCAGCTTGCAAGCCTGCTCATTGAGGCCACTGTGTACTGAGGTATGGCATGTGCTTGGGGGATGGTGTGTACTCATGGGATGGCATGCACTTGGGGGATGGCATGGGAGAGCAGCTAATTCAGTGCTGGTGCCAACCAACCAACTGAGAACATGTCAGCCACCACTGTGCTATCAGCCATCATATCTCCTGGACCTTGTTTGGATCACTTTGGTTCTGAAACTTTTCTTTGCTTTTGGTATATACCCATCAAGTGACTGAGTCTTTATTGTATTTCTTCAATGGGAATCTTTGTACAAACGGACCACCATAGTACTGTATATTGAGGTGGTGACACGGCAATCTTCACAGTCACCCACATCCACGTGCATATGATCTGCTCTACTCCACATAACCTCTTCATACTGTCTATGCTACAGAGGTTATGTTCAGAAAAACTACAGAGCCAGAGTGATATCCAAAACAGGCTGTGTCAGCCAAATATGCATGTGAAGAGATATCACGATAAGAAGGGGGAATCCAGCAGTGATTGCGTGCACCCACCACCCAGCAACCATCATGGGACAAGGAAAGGGGATGGGACTGGAGTTCAATGTTATGTGAATCATTGGTCGGAATGCGGGACCCTTTGCCATTCAAGTTCCAAACTCTATCGCCATTAAACAGCGATGAGATAGGCCGCGTGTCATCGGGCGAAAAAGCGACAGATGCCACCGAATCCGTGTGGCCCTCCAGCTTGGCTTCCAACCTACGCGTCGTCGCATTCCAGATTCTGACGGTCCCATCAGACGATCCGGAGGCAACCCGCGTGCCGTCGGGCGAAAAAGCGACGAATCTCACTGAATGCGTGTGGCCCTCCAACTTGGCTGCCAACCTACACGTCGTCGCATTCCAAATCTTGACTGTCCGATCATACGATCCAGAGGCAACCCGCGTGCCGTCGGGCGAAAAAGCAACAGATGCCACCGAATGCGTGTGGCCCTCCGGCTTGGCCGCCAACCTACGCATCGTCGCATTCCAAATCCTGACTGTCCGATCATACGATCCAGAGGCAACCCGCGTGCCATCGGGCGAAAAAGCGACAGATGTCACTTTCTCCGTGTGGCCCTCCAGCTTGGCTTCCAACCTACGCGTCGTCGCATTCCAAACCCTGACTGTCCGATCGCGCGATCCTGAGGCAACCCGCGTGCCGTCAGGCGAAAAAGCGACAGATGTCACCTTCCCCGTGTGGCCTTCCAGCTTGGCTTCCAACCTACGTGTCATCACATTCCAAATCCTGACTGTCCCATCAGACAGTCCGGAGGCAGCCCGCGCGCCTTCAGGCGAAAAAGCAACAGATGTCACCGAGTGCATGTGGCCCTCCAGCTTGGCTTCCAGCCCACCCGTCATAGCATTCCAAATCCTGACTGTCCGATCATCCGATCCGGAGGCAACCCGCTTGCCGTCGGGCGAAAAAGCGACAGATGTCACCGAATCCGTGTGGCCCTCCAGCTTGGCTTCCAACTCGCCTGTCCTGACATTCCAAATTCTGACTGTCCGATCATCCGATCCGGAGGCAACCCGTGTGCTGTCGGGTGAAAAAGCGACAGATCTCACTGAGTGCGTGCGACCCTCCAGCTTGGCTTCCAACCCGCCCGTCGTTGCATTCCAAATCATGACTGTCCGATCATATGACCCGGAGGCAATCCACATGCCGTCAGGCGAAAAAGCGACAGATGTTACCAAATTCGTGTGGCCCTCCAGCTTTGCTTCCAACCCGCCCGTCATTGCATTCCAAATCCTGACTGTCCCATCTTCTGATCCGGAGGCAACTCGCATGCCATCGGGCGAAAAAATGACAGAAAGTACCCATGAATTCTCTTTGATGCAGAGCTCCATCAGTCCCCAGGAATCAGGTAGACCTAGTGTAACCCTTGCCGTCTGCTTCGATTGCGCACCATAAATTTGACGCATCAACGAATTCTTCGGAATCCACGTGAATGCAGACCGGTAAACCTCGAAGCAATTCTGCTCAATGCACCCAAAACCCAGTTGTAAGAATCGACGGGCATCATCAACGAGGGGCCGTAGATCTTCAATACCATTAGCTTGGAAGCCCTGTGATGGCGTCAGCGCATGAACTTGACTTCCTCATAGTCAATGCTTACCAAGAGAGCACTGCTGGCACTGAAAAGCGAATTAACCCCTGTTGCCAGTTGGCTGATCACGCTCAGACACTCCATCCAGTGCAAGAGGTGGCCATTCAGGAACTTGCGTACAGCACTGATAAGAGCTGGCTGCCTTGAGGTCCCAACCTCGCTCAAATGGGAGGCCCAGTAAACACATGCGTATCGAAGTGCCTCGGGGATTTTGCTGGCATTTTCAGGTGGGTTTCTTCTGTCCATGCGCGAGATAGTCAACTCCTCCGGGGTATCACAAATGTTATACCTGAGCGACTCGTTCATGAGCTCCAGGCATCTGAGTGCAAGCTCTCCATGGGCCATAGAGGGAATGAGAGCAAAGGAGGAGGAATGATTGCGTGAATAACGTTTGGGGTCTGTGAGGAATTCCGGGAAGGATGCATGGAAAGGGGAGACGGGGGCATTTTCTTCGGTGGGGATATGAATGACGGAGTTGAGTCGCGATAAATAGTTGGCGGGATCTGGTACCCCGGACAGCGTGGAAAGAGCGTTGATTGGTAATGGATGTCGGAGGAATACAACAAATGAGAGGAGTGTCTTCATGTGTAACAATTCCTTCTCTACCCGACCCTGATGGGCTCGGGTAAGAATATGTCTGTAGAGCCCATCGATGTCCGAGGTTTGTTGCTGGTTCCATGAGCGCTCTATCAGGTCAGTGAGGCGTTGCTCGTAATTGAACTCGCCATCTCGAATATAGCGCGCGGCTGTAGATGAATAGACGAAAAGTTTCCCAGAGTCCTTGACGATCTGAGACAATTCACTGTCGGGAGGCCACCCATCGTCCTTGTCAGGATTCCAGGTCCTCTTGATTTCGGCCAGCGATTCTTTCAGATACAATCGGATGTCGCTCTCCACTATGTCTTCCTCGATGTCGTGAAGCACAAGAGTCTCATGAGAGTTCTTTGAGGGCTTGAAGGCGGCAGTGATGAGAGGGTCAGGCCTGCTGACGAGGAAGAACTTGAGGGGGAAGCTTGATGCAAAATTGAGGATGAGCTGGATGAGGCGGTAGATGAAGCGGGGGTCTCTACACTCGTCCAGGGCGTCGATGACGATGATTTTGTAAACTCTGACCCCAGAGTCAACAGCAGCCTGCAACGGTTCAACGATAAGCTTTTTGAACTGCTCCTCCAAGTCATTCGACTTGACTAAATCCGGGTCTTCCTTGAGAGCCTTCACAACCTCCGCCTCCATAGTGGGTGAACCCTTGGAAAGTTGGTATGCCGCATCCGGGACGATGAGCCGTGGGTTATTGGTGTTATCTGAGGTTCTAGAGCAAAAGAAACTCGCCCCGAGCAGTTGCCGTTGGTCCAGGCGCTCGCACAGTGACTGCGCAATCGTCGACTTGCCGATGCCCGCCATCCCGACGAGCCAATACACCTTGGCACCCTGCTCGTCGGGAGCCCAGGCTTCCAACCTTTCAAGGACATTGACACGTGTGCCCGGCATGCATCCTGTGGGTTCACCATAGACGGAGCGCCTAGTTTTATACGAAGCGCCTTCAGTATGAAGTTGGTCAATTGGTTCTTTAATGATGTAACGTTCGCATCCAGTTTTATGCGAAGCGCTCTCAGAATGAAGTTGGTCTATTGATCCTATAATGGTGTAAGCTTCGCATCTTGCCATTCTCACCAAGGCGAGCAGCTTACGGGAATTCAACGTCTGCCGAGGGATTATATGAGCCGGGATGCACATTCTCAGATGTAGGATTGCTTACCTCTGAGATATTCTGTACGGTGACATAGGTATCAAGCTGTAGGCCAATCTGCGGAGCGTGATGAGTGCGATGGATACATGAGCACGATCTGTAGCTAGAATGCCTACTTGGAAGCGTTCGCAAGCAGCGTTGAGGTTCCTCAACGTCTTTTGTATCGTCCCAGGGTCCTTCGAAACCGCGGCAATGCGGCTCCACAGTGGTCGATCTTGCAAGACCTTGATGCCTTCAACCAAGTTCTCGATATCTCTGCGAGATACCCAAAGGAAAGTCAGATCCTAATCCAGGAGGCAAGGCCGACACGCACGCAGAGAAACCCCGGATTCTCTCTTCAAGCGCATTGAGCACTTCCTTTTCCTTGTATCTTTCCACCAGTGATAGGATAGCTTTCGATCTCGTCTCGAGCTCCCTTAGCTCGTCCATATTCGTGGGTACGCCCTGCGGATCGGACTCAGTCAATAGGCGAATACGATAGACATGGCTTACGCACATCGAAGATTTTATGAAGTGTGAAAAACGCGGCGGCGACAGTTTTCAGGGGTGGACAGAGGTCCGAACAATCCTTGAGTCCTCCTGCTACGACCGCTAATCCATCAAGGATATCTTTGCCTGCTGTTTTCAGCTTCTCGCGCGGTTTTGGCGGGTTTTGTTGTAGTGTCGGGGTGGCATTTTGATAATCCCCATCAGCTGAAGGTGCTGGGGTTTGGACTTTTGCGAGAGCTTGAGGAGCTACAGGAGCTCCAAGGACCAAGGCGTCGGTGGCAAGCACAGAGGTATTACCAGGCTTTTTCTTGTTGAGACGTTTCAGAAAAGAGGTCATTGAGAATCGACAAGCCTTGGATGAATGTACAATTGATGGGGGTCAAGGGCAAGTAGGATAGCTGTGACATAAACTGGCCTCGAGGCATTAAATAGAGTAGCGCATGGCGCGAAGGCTCTCACGTCAACAGCAGAAGCTGAAAGGCAGTGACAACTTGGCGCCTATCACCTCTTACCATGTAGTAACTCACCTGTCCTTACGCCCGTGGCACTATTCTACCTGTCGACTCCTGGCCTCTCGTACTTCCAACACGTCCCAATCTATGCTATCACCCCCACGTATTGCAATATATTCAAACATCCCACCTAACCCAGCCTCATCCGCACCTGCACCGGCGTCCTTCGCAGCTATATTTGTCACCACATCATATCGGCACCTGGTCTTTTCAACTCCACTGCCTGCGTGATGATCGGGCCTACACCCCGCACTGCCTTTGCTAAAGGATAGCCTTTTTTCTGGTACATCGTGTTCTGGGAAGTCTTTGAGGGACCCTGGCTGAGGCGTTGGTCAGGTTGGGAGTCTGGATGAGTCAGTTTCTCGGCAACGGTATCTAGCATGCAACCGCGTAACGTTCTTTTTCATTCAAAAATCCCCCTTGACTTGTTTCTCGCAATCTCTAATCTTCAAGTTCTCCAATACTTGTTCTCTCGCTGCCCGGCCTACAGAACCACCGGAAAGCTCTCATTGGGCGTTTTCTACATATCATTTTCGCGGCACCGTGATAATGAATGACATCGCAGGAGTAAGCAGGTGTGTTCTCTTTCCTAACATGATTCACGAACTTTTATCTTTTCCTGCCCCATTCCATACACTTTGAATGGTCAGTTGATGCGAAGGATCCAGTGGGATCGAGGAGGTTCCGGGCTCAAATTCCCGGCCAGGCCCTTTCTGTTTCTATCGCTTACACTTGTTCACTCATCGTGTACATAGAAGGAATTAACGCAGATGTAATAGGGTAACAAACGTATACATGGCATGGTATAAACCCGATTCAGACAGGGCAATCACGAAGTCTTGTTGGTATTTGCACCCTTCCTGGCCTCGCTCCCAAAGGCGGCCGAGCCGCTCGCCTTGACTACAGCTGGTCTGGCTCCTTGCTTCGATCGGCGGTACCTGGGTATCTTGCTAATTCCAATAGAGCACTCGAACGCAGCATCCCTTGACTTTGGGACTGCGGATGGCCTGGCTTTTCGGAAATGAACGTCGGTGGGAGAGGCAAACTTGTCGTTTCGCAACGTGGAAGTTTGCAAGGGACCATGGTGCGCGGACCTTGAGGAGGAACGATAACGAGCGCGAGCGTGAACCAAGGATCGATCGACGACCGTGGTCTTAACGAGGACCTTTTCGGGTTTGTGTCGAGAGCGAGCCATGAGGGTACGATGTGGGGTAGAAGAGGTGTTGTTGATTTCGTTGTGGAGCTTCTTGGGCATCACCGGGACCTTGATGCGACCCGTGATGGGTGTGGCGTTCTCGGACAACTCAAAAGTCTTGCGTTTCTTGATCGCTCGGAAAATGTCTCCGTCCGGGTCACTCCCGGCACCGTCAACCTGTGCATTGCCAGCTTCCACCTTCTCGGCATCTCCTTCCTTCTCATCCTCCTCTCGCAACATTTCCAACTTTGTCGGACCAAAAATCATCCCAATACCAGCTTCCCCAAGTCGCCTTCTACACCTGGTCGCACTGATGACAGCCAAGGGGCTAGTCGGAGGACTCACGCCTCTCAATTCCAACTCCACATCTGCATCCAAAACCTCGCCAGAGTCCCAACGTCCCCTACCCTTCGTCTTCTTCAGCGGAGCCCCAGGTACCGGCACCTCACTCGCCTTCTTCACAATCCCAACCAACCTCTCCACTTCCTTCCTGACTTCGGTGGGATCACAGGGCTCATTCAAGTTGATTCTGAGAGCCTCAGGCAGGTGTTCGTTCATCTCTTTCGCCACCTCGATAACCCGAGCCGGAGTCATAGAAAGCAGATCCCCGTAGCGACAGAAAGACAAATTGACTAGGGCGCTGATGGCGACCGTGTCGATGGTACGGTCTGAATCCTGCAGAGCCACACGAGCAACGCGAGGAGTATGTTGCTCTAGGAGAGACCGGCTACGCTTAACAGGTTGGTTATGTTCTGGGGTGGAAAGGTCGGTGATAGGGGAGGAAGCGGTGTCAGGCGAGAGGGGAGGCGTGTCCGTAGTCAGATCCAATGTTTGACCAGAATCGGAACCTTGGTCCACGCAAGCGCCTTTGTTCCCTTTCCCACTCGCTATGGGTTTTAGGACGTCAAGCTTGAAGAAAAGACGGCGAATAGGGGTCTTGAGGGTCCGACTAGAACGAGCGAAGGCTGTAACACAGCTAGCGATAGAAGTGATGGACTTGTCGGGTTGGAGAGTATCGTTGGATTTAGCAGGCTGGAGAGAGAGGTGGGACTTGGGCATTGTCGATAACGCGAGGGGGGTGGATTGAAGGAGAGATGGTATCCTGAATGTGAGGATGAGAAAGGGCGACAAGATGAGACGCGCTTCATATGAGTTGTTCAGAGGAGGCTGGTCTTGATCGTGGTAGAGTCAGAGTCAGTCTCTGAACGGAACCAAGAGGAGCCGCCCCCAGACGCGATCTGAACTGGATTCAGCCTCCAGGTTATCCGCCAGAACACACTCCCTTTACATTTGTTCTTCTACGCTTACGTTGGCAGGGGTTGGAATACCAGCATCGCGAAAGACTTGGGGAGATAAAGGTGCACCATAAGTATGAGCCCCAGCTTAGGACCGGCATGTAATTGTCCATCAGCGAATGAGCAAATTGTCGTCTCTGCGTTCTTTCGTAATGCATATATACGAGTTAGGTTGAGTAAGTGCATTCATCTCCGGTTCTGTTATCACCAGGTCCGTAGTGTCTACGCACGATATAATTGTAAGAATAAGTGAAAGGCAACAAGACGGGACCCGGGAGACAGGAACGTATTGAGGTATTGAATAGAGACGGCAAGCACCCCACGTCTTGGGCCTTGTATGCAGTCTCTATCTTGGCGATATTTACGTTGCTCCCCCGACCAGGGCGCTGCAGGAACTATCAAGCCTCGTCGAGTGAACGCCAGAAAAAGTCACGCTCACCAAAGCCTGAGCAATTAGGACGTTCCGATCCCCGGATGGCATTGTTGTTAGGCCGCGATCCGTGCCCACTTCCCATCCCCTCATCAACATCGCCTGTACCCCCGACCTTCACGCCTCGACACTGCGTGCTTGTGGACATGGACAACCAGACGGCTACCATGACGTTGATACCGCAAGGAGCCCGTGCCTTTCGTCGGCATGAGCCATCGCCATTTGTTGTCTTGTACACAATAAACAGCACGATGATGCGCGGAAACATGATGCTCATGGGCCCGTGCACGACGGCCAGAGTAACGCATTTGGGCGGGTACTGAAGGGACGTGAGTGAGGCAGAGGTGGAGGTGGAAACATGAAAAAAGCCAGGCGTATACTAAATACCCAGAGTCAGACCCGTGAAAGGGAAAGAGGTGCAAACGGAGGTGAACGTACTTTTCACGCCTGAAAAGCCACCTCATCCCTAGTCACAACTTCTCGACGACGAGAACGGCACAAAGCTTGCTTCCCGCAGGTACAACCCTCTCGTTGTTATACATGGCAGAAACGGGTTCCAAATCGGATAACACCGCCCAGCGTACGCAACGGCTTGTTAGATTCTTGGTCCAGCGGAAGTGCAATCACTTCCGTCGTGAGGCGAGCCCGATATTGCGCTCTATGATATCGGCAAGTTCGCATGGAACACGATTCTGGAGGACGTCGCGGCAGCGATAGAGTAAAGGCGAACCATGACTGAAACAGGGCCTAGACGAGCGACAATCAACTGAACAGCACAGAGGGGGGCCGGTCTATGAATCGAATGTAGACTCCAGACTTCATTGAAGCAAAGAGCGTATGCAATCTGAGAAGACTGTTCGGTTGCAGGGATCTGAAAAGTCAACTTTGAATCAGAAAGACAAGATATAGCGGAAAATAGTGTGCTACTGCAGGAGAGGTTGTGACGTGGGGTTCCTACAAGTAGGGTTGAAACGTTTAAGGGTTGCTGGCAGATTCCAGAAGCGGAAACCCGCGGCAACTTCAAGAGTGAGGGTGGGAATGGTGATGTCAAAGTGCCCCTGCGCTTTTTCCTGATGAGGTGCTCACGCAAGCGGGCGTCTTGTTCTTCGCCTCTGTCGCGTGTTCAGCGCTCAGTATTGGACACGGATACAGGCACGTGCCATGAACTGGTGGACAGCCTGCCCATCTGAGCGCTTTCTACCCAATTCGACCATGACTATCAATGTAGATTCCGAGGAAGCCTAAGATATCGGAATGTGTGAAGGAAAAGACGGAGGTCGGAAGACCCGAACCAGGCGTACGGATCGCGGTGGGTATCTGAGTGAGTCGCCTGTACTGTACAGGGTGGACAACTGAGACTGTAGCTACTTTCAGGGCCGCGACAACAAAGTTCGCACACTGCTTCCAGCCTCCTTTCTGTTCAACAATTCAACGAGGCTTCACCATTACGAAGGGTTAAGATACAGGCTGTGTCGTTAAATACTGGTAAGCTACGGACAAACCATGAGCTTCTTGCCTCGGGACAGGTAATAATCCACAAGTTCACTCACCACATTCATAAAAAGTGTAACCTCCGAAGGCACTAGTGTGCTACTCCAATTATCAGGGGGCCTCCTGGGCTCGGCTCGTGATGGTAAAGGTGCGTTCTCACGCAGCCGCTCTAAGACTTGGTCTAATGTCGGTCTATCACTTGGGGTATCAACCCAGCAATCTTGCATGATCCTCCATATATGGTCCGTGAACTCTGGTGTCATTTTGTGTTCGGGTAGGGAAGGTTTGACTCCTTGGATCACTTTTGCGATGACAGTGTAGTCTGAGCGAAATTGGTAATATGGGATTTGGCCGGTAAATACCTGTACAGCGAGATCAGCATTCACGAGCAATGTCCGTCGATATGTGCCGCATTGTACTTGCCTCGAACATTACGGAAGCCAGAGAGTAAACGTCGCTCGCGCAAGTTGGACGTAATAGTCCATTTTCCGCGTCATTAATGATTTCTGGAGCCATCCAGCGCACCGTCCCGCCAACCGGAGTCGTTGTCTGAAGTGATGCCCATCGGATAATGTCAGCATCCATTACGGCAGACAATCCGAAATCCGCAAAACATGCAGAGCCATCGTTGTTGATGAGAATGTTAAGCTTTCATCTTATTAGTTTCACAGAGCGCGCTGCAAGCATGACAATCTTACCCCTTTCAAATCGCCGTGGACGATTTGGTGTTGATGCAAATACTGCAAGCCAGCAACAATATCGTACACCTTTAAACGTTATTAGCCAATGACCTAGAAGCGATATACGGCCAAGATACTGACCAATGGCAAACGCAGGGCACGTGGGTGTGCCTTCAAATACTCCGGTAAATTTCCATTCTCCATCCAAGGCGATACGAGTCCAATCCGGCCGTCGCTCAGATGGTAGATGCCATAAAACGGTAAGACGTTAGAATGTGCAAATTGGCTCCAGACAATTCCTTCACGCGTGAATGACTACAGGTACCAAGTCTCATTGAGTTGATCGCCGAGGGAGGTTCAAACATACCTTGAGTAAGTGGTCGTTTTCGTATCTGCCCTTCATCTTGAAAACCTTGAGGCAGATCTGGTGTCCTCGATATTTACCCTTTCGCACTTCTCCGAACTGGCCATCCGCTACAGGAGAGGCCTCAGGTTCGACGTCGTAAAGTCTCAGCCGCGGAGGGTAAAGCCGAGATGCAGCAGACAACCTCAAGAGCGCCGTCAGAATCGATCGTTGGGCGGCATCTTTGGTCGTAAGGGAGTTTAACAACTAAAAAAGGGTAAGTTCAATAATAACTGGAGCTGAAGCATCATTGCCTTATCGAGCAGGCCGACGATCTGTTGTGCTACTTCCGGTTTGGTTCTGAGCAAGGACTTGTAGCGCTCTTCCGAGGAAAGGATTTGTGTTTGTAGGAGGTCAACGATATCCTCTTCAGAGACTGTTCGGACCTCTGCGAAGCATTAAATCAAACACCTGAAGTGGATATAGCAAGTCGCGTACCAGTGGGCTCGTCCACTGTCCCATCAGGAGACCTATATTCGAGAATAAGTATCAATGTGCACGAAGAACGTTACTACTCACATTATAACGATCTGAGCGGACGGGTTCCTGGTGTTATAATGGCGGACACTATTGATGACAGGATCGCAATGGGCCATAATGGAAAAGGCACCAGACCGTCCTGGGTCTCTGAGAAAGTCTCTGAACGAATGATGGTAAAAGTGTATACCCTCCTTGTCTGCTTCTTCCTGGACGGGAATATGGAGAACTGAGTGCATCTCTTCGAGAGAACGGTAGAAAGTGGGTGGATAGAGGCCCAGAATATCCTGGGCTATGGAAACGGAGAGCTCAGAACCAGGACAGACAACGTGGAGGCAAAGAATGCGTATGAGGACTGGGAGAATATAAGAAGGTACGGCAGCAAGAATTTGGCAATAGGTGACATCGAGGTCGTGAAAAGGATTGACCAAGGCGGCGCCAGATGAGTTTCCTAAGAATTTAAGACATATATCCAGTTGGGACGCCGGGTCGCCGATGACTTTATCATCGATGAACCTGAGGGCTGCTGAAGCCAAGGCGAAAAAGCCTCCCGCAGCTTCGGTAAGTTGGCGGAAATCGACCTCTTTGGGCCACTGGGTGTCGGCCTTGTCACGGGAACGGAAGCGAATATCGTCAAATCCGTCGCAGAGGAAACGATATACATCGTCCCGAGCTTTCTCGTCGTCTATAACCAGATTTTCTTGATGGATGTTGGCAGTCAAGTCAGCGTTCGACAAAAGTCGTTTGAAGAACCACTCCGGGCGGGTACATATCAACCAAAGGAGAGAACTCTCCTTCGATTGAACATGCTCACTGATGAGTTGGATTAACTCGCATTGTGCTTCCCTTCCGCCCCCCTCATCCAGTCCATCTAGGATAATAAGCAGGGGCTCGTTGAAAAGTTGGAGAGCACGTAACACTCTAAACGGCTCATCTATGAGTTCCCTGAACTGGGAGCGAACATCTTTTTCGAGGATGGAAGAGTCGTTGGCGAGACGTTTAGTGATCAATGACTTGTAGTTAATATTCTTGTCGCCGTCGAAGAGTTGATAAACAAGGGTGGAGATGACGCGAGAGACATCGTCACAACGATTGGACCGTGAGATAAAGAGGGCTGCGCCAAGAAGGCCATTTGCGGCGCATTCTTCAGCAATGGTTTGTGCTACTGCGGACTTCCCGATGCCCGCTGGACCAAGGAGCCAGAACATATCCGAGTCTCGATTAGGATCCATAAGCCACATCGCTATTCGGGTCCTGAGCTCCTTGCGTGTGTCTGGATGACATCTGGGGCGAGAATCACGATCCGAGGAATCAAATTCGACACCCACTATCCTCTTCTGTTCAAGTAATGTGACAGCTAATATTGTAAGACATTGATCGAATGCTACTGGAATATATACCTACCGGCCCATCCAGGGTCGGGCATATTAATGTATGATTCGCCTGTCGGTGGCAAAAAGGCAAAGCAGTCTTCGTCGTCGTCTTCGTCGTAGAGGAAACCAGGACTGGATCGCTCTATGAATTATCTTCGTAAGTCCTCATCACGGCTGCAGGAAATGCGATAAAGATAATTGACCTATCGTAAGAGTATCAGCACCAAGTTCTTCTGCGCCATAATAAGCCGAGAGAGGCGGCTGCAACGGTTCAGGGAAAAGTGGTAGATCTGTCCCAGGAGGAGTAATATCAACAGAGGGTGGTATTGCGCTAGTGTCATCAGCACCAGAAGGACTGTCGGGTTTTTCTGCAGACAAACGGGGTAATGGGCGCAGCGACCGCAGAGATTCTCTGGATCGAGAGCGAGAAAGGTACACAAGTGCCTGCAACAGAGTCATGATGAGGCGACAGGGCTTGGCAGAAAATCCAATGTCCAACGATTTCTGTACGTTGATCATTACACGTGCTTATATTCTCATGATGAGCGCCCAATGACAGGGTGAGGAACGAGGCGCAGCTCGTCAACGGCAGTCCTCCTAAGTGTAACACCTCCACGAATACACAGTGTACGTTATAACTCAAGACAATCAAAACTCATAGAGGAAACCTAGGTGGACGATCCCTGGCGCCACATTCCGACAAAGAGTCACATAAGACCCTGCCAGAGCACAAGAAGCCAACACTAAGTCAGAAAGGCAAGATGTAGCGAGAAATGGCGTGTACTGCGGAAAAAACGAACAGGCGCCTCCGAGGTTTAGCAACGCAAAAGTGAGCCGAAGTTGGGGTCCCAGCTTGACTATGACATAAGACTCCCTGTTACTACTTATCAATTTGCACCGCTTGGCTTGACCATACTTGAGGTCTGCGTGCGTTATTAGACCTGGTTTACATAACGGCGGGTAGGAATTGGAGGTTCAGCCCGGGATGACAAGTGGTCTACTTGTGTAGGTGGGTCTATCAATTAACCGCTGTTCAAAATAACCAGTGGAACTGTGATCTACAGACTCCCCGAACCATTCGTACGTAGGATCACGCCTCGATTAAGAGCTTGAACGGTGATTCGCGAACCTGGCTTGGTGAATTGGTCGCGGAACTCTCGTTATTCGCGAGTCCACTCGGCTGAGACCTTACCGTACCTTATTGCACGATGAACACACATGTTTAGTCTAGCCTAAAGGCTAAAGGTCGGTTTTCGACGTGAATCGAGTACAACCCTCGAGACATGACTTTTGAGTCGCTGGAGGATTCCGAGCCTTTGGTCCCGGAAAGCTGGCCTTACCTAGGACCTCAACGAAACTTTCAAGTCGGCAGCGGAGCGTGAGGCAAACACCAGGTCAACATCCTTGCCCGGCCTCCTATATCCCACCTGTCTCACCACTGATGCATCTCGAGTAGTTCGTTAGCATTCACTAGTGCCGATCTGATTGCGCTCCTGATTCTCAGCTCGTTGAAGGCGCTCAAACACCGATGTAGGGTCCGCACGGCGCATAACGTACACAATTACAGTAGCTTCAATACCCACGCCACCGGACCTACGAAGGACCTCACGTACTGTGTCAGTGGTCTGATACGGCCCTGACCCTGACAACCCTGGTAAGGGAAGCATCGCGTTCATAGACCTTCTGGAGAGATCAGGACTGGTGTCCATCCAATTCGAGAATGCCCCATTCGAGCTCAACCATACTTCAACAACGAGGACTGCAGGAAGGAGCACGGCCAAGGCAAGGACAGGAAATGACCAAGACCACATCAAGACGAAACTGCGGAACTGCCACTTCTTCATACTTCCGTTTTGCCTATATCCCAAGCCCCTTTGTTACCACTCCTCATTAGTCTATGTGTTACTTACATGCATGATCATGCCCTCTGGATTGTAACTCTGTGATTTCATACATGAATGGCATTCCCCTGTGCTTCTTAATATCGCCCATTGTGATTCATATCTACGAGACGCCTGCGCATCCTCCTCAGCATAGACGTACACATGATAGAGGCCTGGTCCGTACACCACAAAGGTTGATAGGGGCTGAGCGCCAGAAATCGAGCGCACTATCCAAGCTGGTGGAGGATACTGATTCACATACATTAATGCATGTAATTATGCGACTGCTGGTAACTCTGAAACCTTGCTGCCGAGAACGACAGACACTGTACGCGCGGTGGTTCGGTCACGGCGTCAGCATGCATGAGTACTGAGTTCCTAACGAAATGACTTTTGACTAGCGCCATTATGTAAGTACTAAAACAATGTTTTTCGAAGTACCTACACTGCGTGCTTTGATCTACATGGGAAGACATATAGACTACTTACGCCCATGTTTGATGGCCTTTCAAAGAGGTGATCGAGCCGCGTTTGGGCAATGACAAGCCCTCCATGTATGTTGTGATCTTATAACCTAATGAACTTGGCCCATAATGCGGTAAACATCCTTGACCTTAGGGTCGAAGTGCTCAAGCTGACGCCCATAGATAGTGAACGTCAGCGACCAGATATATTCGAAGGGAAAACTTTATTCTCCAATTCTCTCAGACGTTTCAGGCTGCAGTCCAGGGGTCTAGATAGTTTGTTAACCTCTGTTCCAAACATCTTTTCGGGCGAATAAATATGAGTAAATTGTAGAGTCGCTTGGTGGCTAATTTACGGTTACAGCTATAAATGTTGAGGATTCTTCGTTACGGAGCCCGACTCACGATTAACTTTGGCGATCCCGAGGTTGGCGCCTAAACGGGGATCAGTTGTGATTCTAGCCATCAAGGCAAATGAAGTACATGATAATACAGCAACTCGTTGACTCTGGGGTGTGTCCCCCAAAGCTTGTATTGTCGCTTGGAGTGGTCCACATGCTCTATCAGCTGGTGTTCATTTCCCCTCCAAAAACCCGAGCGCGCATGTTTTACAGCTCCCGGCTTCAAATGCCAGCTGCCACGAGTCAAAGTCGCACAAGGTCATTGCAAAGCCAAACGAGATGAGGCGAGCTTTGCCACACAGAGGATAAAGGAAGCTCGAGTGTGAGCATCATCCTTGCGGATCATGGAGCTCCACTCGCACCCCCTCTTATCCTGTGCAGCGTCCGTTCTTACTGCTCGGTGGCTCTACCGACGTATCCAAAACCACCGGGAGAATCCCAACAACCTTTCTCTACCGCCTGGGCCCAAAGGCTATCCTATTATTGGCAGTGTGCTCGATCTTCCGTCTGAGAAGCCTTGGGTGGTGTACAACGAATGGTCTAAGATCCATGGCAAACCCGTCCACTGTCGATCTCCCCGACATTGATTAATGGAGGTCCACAGGAGACATGTTTTATTTTGAGGCCTTGGGATGGTCCTTCCTCGTCCTTGGAACCGTCAAAAGAGCGAACGATCTCTTCGAAATGCGCTCCCCCATTTACTCAGGCAGACCTCACTCGGTCATGAATGTCGAGTTGTTCGTCCAATGTCCTTCAATCGTAGACGGATGTTTCTCACCATTGATATCATTTCAGAATGAACACTGCAGACTACAACCTGGGGTTTATGCCGTACGGGAGCACATGGCGCCGTCACCGTCGGTCCCTTCAGAATTATTTCCACTCGAACGCGGTCAAGAGGTACCAATCGGTCCAGTTGATTTCAGCACGCAATTTCCTTCGCCGGCTCTTGAATTCTCCAGGAAGGTTCATTCATCATACTCGACAGTGAGTTGCCATAATCATACTGTGTCTATTTCGTGCTCATTTGTCGACAGCGTATTTGCGCAGACGATTATGGAAGTTATCTACGGTATCACGATTGAGGAAGAGAACGATCCTTACGTGACCGATGCTGAGGAAGCACTCAAGGGCCTTGCGGAGGCCGGCAGCTTCGGGGCATTTCTAGTCGATATATTGTCGATTATGAAGTACATACCGAGCTGGTTCCCAGGTGCCCAATGGAAGAAGAAGGCAGAAGAATGGAATAGGGTCAATGGACTAGTTCAACACAAGCCGTTCCAATATGTCAAGAATCAGATAGTTAGACAAACGCTTCGCGTTCTTCATTCAACATTCTAACATTCAGATGTAGAAAATGGGGATGGCTCGACCGTGTGTCGCAACAACGGTCATCGAGGATTTACCAGACGAAGAATCTCCCGATCGCGCAGAAGAGGAGGACCTTGCTCGTCATACATGCGCAGTCGCCTTCGTTAGTAAGTATTCATTCCTAATCGACATTATATTCTTCTCAACCCCTTTCAGCCGGTGCAGATACAGTATGAGCTCATTTGAATTGTTTTTGGTCGTCGACTCACCTATTTTCAGACCATTTCTTCCGTACAGACGTTTTTCATGGCTATGTGCCTTTACCCAGAGGTCCAAAAGAAGGCTTAAGCCGAGCTTGATGCGATCCTCCAGGGTCGGTTACCAGAGTTCGATGATAAACCGAATCTGCCATACATCAATGCGATGGTGAAGGAGACCTTGCGATGGCAACCTGTGGTTCCGCTTGGTACGTGCTCTAGTATGTTGTACACCCGTAATACCCAAGTGATTGTCCCATCAGCCATCCACTCATGCACGAATGCTGACGAATATATTATATTCCCAAAGGGACTGTCGTTATCGGAAATTCCTGGTAAGAATGTCATCGTTGCCTTTGGATATCGCCTCGAACGTCACGCTGATTTTCTCTTGCAGGGGTATCCTCCACGACCCTGAAGTCTTTGAAGACCCTTTTGAGTATAAGCCTGATCGCTTTTTAAAGGATGGCGAGGTCAACCCCGAGGTGCTGGATCCAAACCTGGTATCATTCGGCTATGGTAGAAGAATTTGCGTTGGCAGATTCTTTGTTAACAGCTCACTCTTCGCCATTATTGCACATGTTCTCTCTGTGTATGATATCAGGCCAGGTTTGGATGAGAGCGGAGACGAAGTGAAGATTACTCCGGATATGACGACCGGTCTGCTCTCGTGAGTAGTCTCGTCTGCACATCTATCAAGCCTTCTGATACGAGGAGAATGTCACCAGATATCCCAAGCCTTTTTCGTGTCGAATTACACCCAGATCGAAGCAGGTTGAAGAGTTGATCCGCAACTCTGAATGACCGTGCTCATATATAATAACATAGTATATGCCCAAACCCTGTTATTTCTGTTTGTTTTCTGTAGGCGGTTATGTAAATTCTGTTCGCCAATATATTTTTACTTACACGGCATGAATTATCTCTCATGGACGGAATCTTCGTGTCTACGCCAAAGAGGGCGTCTCATTCGACTTTAAGACGAGACAGGGTGAAGTCTCCGAGCAGAAGAAGCAGGCCAAGAATGTCGGAACGATGACACCCCTATCATGACAGAAGTGGCAAGCGCACGCAGTGGCCTGCAGTGGCAGTCATTTCAGCAAAATGAATGCCTCCTGAACGTTGATAGCCGGGACTGGTGTGGGAACGCTGATGATGTCACTTGCGCAGCTGCACTGCACGAGTAACGATCTTCTCTTACAACCATCACAATCGCAATAGATGTTCAAATCTGCGGCGACAAAGCTCGCCCACAACTCTACAATCCCTGCTCTGGTAGGGAACCAGGACCTCAGACCACTACAGGATCTGATTACCGCTGAAAAGGCTGTTATTGTTTCGTATGTCTTTCTTTCCCTTACAAGTATAGGCGCCTATCCTCACTGGGTCACAGTCTCCAAAAGCTCAGTGCCGACTTTTCGAAAGCCTCTGAGGCACTCAAAACATGGGGACTCGGCGAGGGTGACGACTTAGGTGTCAGTGCGATTGCCTCGCTATATCTTCCTGCAATCTCTCATCTCACACGACTGCTGCTACTTTTCAGAACATCCTCACTGCATCGGCGACGATCCTCACACACTTCAACTCCGCACTCTCACAATATGCGTCTCATGGACACACGATGCGTGAGCGGCTCAAGGAAATTAGAACGCGCGAGGAGAATTTGGATGAATTGAAACGCCGACGCCGGAGCGTGATGTCCAAGGCTGATTCCGCGGAAAAGAAATTGAGCAAGATGAATCCTGAGCACAAGAATCTGGTGCAACAGACTGACCTGCTGAATCGTCTTCGGGAGGAGATCCGGGGGCTTGACGCGGAGATCATGCGAGATGAGGCGGCGATAGGTGACTTCAAACGCTCGGCAACACGGTCGTGGATGGGGTTGAAGTTTGGAGGACTACTCGAATGTTGCGAAAAGGGTGTTGTGCGTACTCTCTCGACCATGGCCCTTCATTCGTTCACCTTCACTCTCATAAGATTGCTGGCGAGTATGGTAAACTCATAATCTCGGTAAGTCACCTCATTCCATCGCGCGCCACAACCTCCAATACCATGCTTCCCCCACAGGAAATCCCAGAGGAAATAACACAACCAGGCATGCCTCGCAACCCATACTTCGGACACTCCAAAGTGGAAGGGCTCGTCGCCGAGGCACACCGCTGTGTGAACGAAGTCCGCCTCTCTACCGTTCCCTCTTCCTCCCCCCAAGCTCGGCGCACAGACCAACAACTCCCACAGGTCCCTAACGTTTCAGAATCTCCGTTCATGAATCAAGGGAGCTTCCCTCCGCCGAACCTCCAGTTACCTGTCGAATCATACGGAGAGGACTCAAGGCGTGACTTCCTTCCTGAACCTCCAAATCAAGGGTTCGGCACTGGTCGATTCCTCGACTCACCAACTGAGCCTACGTCAAGCGCTTTCGCTCAAAGCCAACACCAACCCCAGTACTCTGGCTCATTATCCAGTGCGTCCGCATTCCAGTCCCAACAGTACGGTCGTCACGTGGATGAGTTTGGGTCCCCCAGCCCTTCTGGTCCCATTGATGTTCCCAACGCCGGTGGGGGGAGGTTCGCGACGTTCCCGGTGAAGGCTCGTTCTGGGTCTATGGGCGCCACCGGCAGTGGACCTATCGATACTGGTGGACACCAGACTCAGTATCGGCCCGACGAAAAAGAACCCACCTTTTCCCTGTTGTCGGCTCCTCAGCACGGACCCTCGGACTCATTTTCTTCTTCAGTCGCCCAGGCCCTCGCTGCCTCTGAACGTGATCGGACCTCTCAGGACGAAGCACCTCCGCCGGTGAGACCTGGGAGGTTTAGTAAAGATGGTCCCGCACCTTCGTATGAGGCATCCATTGATTCCGATGTCAACCCCTGGGCGGGCCAGAAGAAGCTAGGGCCGATGGATGATCAGTTATCGCCTCCGACGCATGCGAGGAAGGTCTCGAATTTATCGGATGACGGGGCGTTTTTGGCTTATATGTCTTCTGAGCCTACGGCTTCCACACAAGATCGCAACGGTGGTGGTGGCGAGGTAAATGATAAACATGTAAGCAGACATGTGAGATTCGGAGACGTTAGCGAGATTGACGATGCACCACCACCACCGCTTACACCACAGGATCACTCTCAGTTTGCGCCTTCATCCTTTGAGCCGACTGGACAGGGGCAGGGACAGGGACAGGGACAAGAACCTGAGAGGAAGACATCGTTTGATGATCGAGGTATGTGATCAGACTGTGCCATCTCACACCAGACCTGATTACAGTGCTATTTCAAAGGAGACGCGAAGGAAACCAGCATGGCCTCAGCCGCGACGACAGCGATGAGTGCCGAAGAAGAACGGGCGCTCAATGCAGCAGCCGCCCGTGAGATCGCGTCGGAACTCCATTCTTCACCAGGCGCCCATCCAACATCAGGTTCAGGGGATGCTCAATCGTCAGTACCGTCGCTAGCACCTCCGATTGCACCATATATGTCGGCTGACAGGAAGAGCACCTCACCCCGACCGGAGTACATCACAGCTCCTACCTCTCCGGCGACCAGTCCACCTGACCCAGCGCCCTCGTACACTGAACAGCCGACATTGCCGTCATTAGCGCAGCAGTTCAGCGATTCATCGGCCGGGTCTGGGTCCATTTCGACGTCTCCTCCCGCGCAGTACGCCCGTGGTCAGGTTTCGTCCCACCCCCAAGGGCAAGGACAGGTGCCTTCGGCGCTCAGCTCGGTTACACCTGCATATACGCCACAGCCAGCACAGCAACAGCATCTGCCGTCACCTTACGAACAGGAGTTTGATCCGTATGAAGAACACAACCGGCAGGAGAGAGGTCGAGGATACTCTGGAGGACAGGCACGAGCGTCGCCTGCCCCACCACAGATTAACATTCCCCCCGTATCGCAACAGCAATATCAACAGGAAAGTCCACCTACGACATATTCGTATTACGGAGGGGAAAGAGGAGCGCATGATGCAAAACCGAGTGGGGGTTTAAGCCCGACATACGGTTCCTCGTCCCCACTTGATCAACCCGCACCACCGAACGCACCCTACGCAAGATCTGGTATGGGAAATCGTTCGACGTCGTCCTTGAATGCTAGCATTGGCAGCAGTGGTAGTGGAGGGAAGATTTCGGCTGCGGCGTTTAAAAGACCTTCACCTCGCCTTGGTAGTGGTGCGACTTCACCTTTTGCACCATCTAGTCCAACACCTCTTAGTTCCGGTCCTGGATTGAACGCAGGAGCGAGCATGGGTGGGGATGGAGGGAAGAGGGTGCCTTCACCGTACGAAGCCGACTTCGCTCAAGGACAGCAGCAACAGCAACCAGTACAGCCATTGCAGATCAGGAAACAGAGACAGGAGGATTTCGACCCTGAGCAATACGATTATATCAGTGCTTATGTGAACAACGGCGGAGATGGCCATGAGCAGAGATATGATGATGGTACTGGTGGGGCAAGTGGAGCGTATTATGCGGAACAGGCGCAGAGGGCTGCGAATGCAGGTGGTACTGGGTGGGCTGGGATTGGGTCTGGTGGTGGGGGTGGTCCTACGCAAGGAGGTGCGGGAGGGAATACTGGTGGGTATGGGCAGGGAAGGTTTGCGACGAACTTGGAGAATGAGAGTTTGAGGTGATTGCTCGGCATTCCAGTGCTCAAGCGTGTTTTGGACGCAACAAGATCCTGCGTAGACGTGGTTTTGTACTATCTGTAATCGTGTGTCATATGCGTGTATGCTCCCGTTTCGGGTACTCTGGACTCGTGTAGACTTGTGACTTATCGTATGTTGTTGTGCTCTTCCAATAATGTTTCTGTGCACATTCAAGGGCTGAGTAATTTGATTTTGCACCTCCGTTCCTACTTATCGTGTTCTCGTGTTCGTTATAGAACACCGCGAGCGAGTGCGTGGTGTTATCAGGGCGGGGCTGCCACCCCGGCGCACCGACCATGAATTGCATGGATCTGAATTAGGAATTGCTATAAATCTCCGAGCATTAGAAACATCAGATATTTCATCGAAAAAAAAAAAACATGAGTATTGTGCGGTGTGAGTATGTATGTTAACAAAGCTATAATACTCAGGAGCGTTGCACCCTCCTCACTCGCAATGGCATGCCATCCGCAGGTTCTGCATGTAACGAATGAGGCCTCGGTCATGTACAGAGTATGGCGTGGGCTAACGTACTCATCGTGATCGCGGCGGAAGGCTTCGCTTTCTGTCCCTCATACCCCAAATCAAATTCGAAGTTCACAATCAATCCTCTGCAAGAATCGAAAAAAGTCAGCGTATAGATGAATTCGAGAACGAGAACATTTCATACGCCAAGACGGCTTTCATCTCAATGATTGACATTGTCCTGCCGATACACGCGTGGGGTCCGGCGATGAACGATAACAGAGAAAAGACTGGGTGATAGTTCTTGGGGAGGCTCAGCCATCGTTCCGGATGGAATTCCTCTGCGTCTTCGCCCCATACAACTTTCCATGTATTCACAACGCGGATCTATGTACGTTTCGTCATTGGTGATATCCGGCATAGGGTCCTAGGAGGGAGAGGGACGTACGGGAATATAGAACATCGTTCCTTTCGGGATGACAAGTCCATTGATTACGCCTGTTTCTTTTGCGATTCGGACTGTGAGAGGTACCGGAGGCAGCACTCGAAGACTTTCCATGCTGTGAGACGTTAGTTGGTTCCCACTACAAAGGTAGCTGCGTTAGTCAAGGGCTTACACTACGCAATCGAGCCACTTCAGATCCTTCAAGGTGCGATAGTCAGGATGAGGGTTTTCCGTAAAGACTGGCATTAGCTCTTCACGAAGCTTTCGCTGACTTTCTTTGTCGTTAGCAAGGAGCCACAAAGTCTATCCTTAATGAGCAGATGGAACAATGGCGGTTCACGACAATTTCGGGCCTTACCCAAGTCAGACCTGAAGCGGTAGTTTCGTGACCAGCGCCAAGAAAAGTGAGCTATCAGTCACTAAGTGTTCTGTGACTTCAGCCGTAGAAGGTGAACCACGTACTACTTGATCCATCATGGCTTGATCGTTCATGGTATAGTTCGCCGTATTGCCTTCCTGTTCTGCCTTTCTCGCGCGCACGAGGATACTCATAATATCACGTTTGGCGTCCATATCCGAAACGTGCAAGGACTCTCGGAGTTTCTCTTCCAACATCTTCTTTGAGAGCTGCCGGATCTTATGCATGGACTCGACAAGGGTGCTCACGCCATCTGTCCGCTAATGTCAGATTAAAGTCATAGGATGGACGTAACACGAGCTTACGGAGAAGTCCAATATAATCAAATATTTTGCGGTTACGATATGCCCAATTAGAGGCAAGTAACCGCGGGCCGCCAGGCATCGTCATGATGAGAATGAGTTTGGCGAGATTGGGACCTAAACCAGTGATGAGGATGTCCTTGAATTCTCGATGACGACATACCAGATTGAAGGGCAATTAACTTTTCATACGCCACTGCAAGCTCATTATGTGGGTTGTGTAGAGTATCGGCTTTGTAACCAAAGGCAGTTTCGCAGATGATGTCGAGCGTCACTTTACTCACTGGGACCATGCCTCATTAATTTTGTGCCTTAGCAGTTGATCAATGTGGTACGCACTCCAATCATATACGTGAAGCACTTTCCCTTCGGAGCTCGATGCAACTTCACTCTTAAGGATGTCCACGAGTCTACTACCGTTTCAGCAAAAGATTGTATCATATTGAGACAAACTGACCCATCTATAGATTCCCAGTACATATAAGTTTCTGAGGGGTTTGTGAGTCACCGAATCTCATAGAGTTGAAACACACTCACGAGCCATTAAATTGGGTATAGAGAAAGCAGGGTTCATTGCTTTTCTCATTTGCCTGTGTTCATCTCCAGTGACGGTAAGTAATCCATATCCTGTAACAAGACCGAGTATATTGCGGAGGAATCCGGGCTTGCCGAATCGTTAGGTGTGTTATTTGGTGGTAGCCCAAAAGCAGACTCACCCGGGGATATCGAAGCCAGTCCTTGACCAACAATTGGTGCAGCGCATCAGGCTCCATGAACATCAACCTTTCAATCCCCACCGGTCCCACTAGACGCACTACCGGTCCGTATTTCTTCACCCATTCACGTTGTGGAATACCAGCCTCGCTGTTAACGATTACACGAGACTGACCCAGAATCAAGTTTCCAACGGGCGGTCCAGGAACCTTGCGGAGTGGAGAGAGCAAATAAGGCCAAATTATGAGCTTGTGTAGAACAAGGTAGGCGATATATGCTGTTGGAGAGGAATTAAACACATCGTCCGCACCCTAAAGCTCTAGGACGCACCAGAAAGGCAGATAGCCACATGCCGACCTTTTACCTCTGGAGGCTTTTGCAGGAACTCGGAGAGAGTCAAGGGCATTGGCCAGAGCTTGCTTAGAGTGGGAGACATAGCGGAAGTTCGAGCGAGGACGCACGTCTTAACAGTACCCCTGATATGTTGGAAGCAGAGCTTATGATTTCAGCATCCGGGCATGGAGATTCACACAAGACCATCATAGGAACCACGTTTTGGTCATAGGAACTGAAAATTCTGTCAAAAACCCAGTCCATCGATTCTTGATGGAGATAGAAGCAGCTCCACCTGGGCGCCAATTGATTGATTTCCCCAACATTGGAATATCACATGGAAAGTGGACGCGGTATAGGTTTGTTCCTTCACAATCGAGCTTTTGAGGACTCATGAAAGGAAAAAATGAAGAAGATTGGATAGCATAGAATCTGGGGTCGTTGCTAGCGATGTATCAGATTGATAGTAGCAGGAGGATGACCGTCAGTCGTGAAAATTTCAACCCCCTGTGTGGCTGACCGTTGTATTTGGCCCTGAGTGAAACAAGAACCCGTGCAAACACAATCAAATAAGGATATTCATGATCATGGTTCCAACTTTAACGTCCACATTTGAAAGCCTGACAAGCGGGAGATATCAAGACAGATGAGTAGCCTGGGGAGTCTATTAGAGTGACAGACGCTTTGGAAGTGAGGGGAATTCAAAGTGATAGAAGTAGCGGTTAAACGTTTATAACTCATGAATCCGAACGCTTTGACGCCAATAATGTCCTCGTATCACAATCTTATCTGCCACACAAGAAAGTAAAAGCACGACCAGCCTCGTCCTTTCATAGCACAGGTCTTCGCATTATCCCTATCTCCGGGGCGTGAACCTCCCATTCACAACAGACACGATCTTGTTCGGACAACAATCAGGAACCAGTCAAAGTGTTCTTGCAGCAACACGGCTCGCAGAAACTGGCTCGCAGAATGGCAGCGTTGTGTACCACGGATAACATTGACAGAGAAGGTAACTGTGTTCCCCTCTGTATGCGTACAAGGAGTTGTATAAGGATCAATCGTACTTCCTTCAGACATATATGTACATGATTTCGAGCTTTCGAAATACCTGTGATTCGTTATCATCGTGTCCCATATCATATTTGCGGAGTCTGTTCAAGTGGCGGCACTAATGAGCGTTGAATTCTTCTCACTCGCAGCGGCATGCCATCCACAGGTTCTATGTGTCATGAGTAAAACTTCAGTCATACAGACTACACGTCAGGCTACGCACTCATCGTGATTGCGGCAGCGGGTTTCGCCTTCTGTCCTTCATAACCCACATCGAATTCAAAGTTCACGATTAATCCCCTGCAAAAAATCGTAAAAGTCAGTATCCACATGGATTCGAAGCGAGAATACTCCCTACACCAAAACAGCTTTCATTTCATTAATCGACATTGTCTTTCCGATACAAGCGTGGGGTCCAGCGATAAATGATAGCAATGAAAAGGTTGGATGGTAGCTCTCCGGGAGGCTCAGCCATCGTTCCGGGTGGAATTCTTCAGCGTCTTCGCCCCATATAACATTCCAGGTATTCACCACGCGGATCTGTCAGTAGTAGTGCGTCATCGACGAACGGAGATTGCGTGATACATAGGGTCACAAAAGGGATGAAAACTTACAGGAATGTGCAATAACGTTCCTTTAGGGATAACGATCCCGTTGATTATGCTTGTTCCTCTCGCGATTCGGACTGTGATGGGCACCGGTGGCATTACTCTCAGGCTTTCCATCCTGTGAGTGGCTGTTGGTTCTGGCTGACTGGCAAGATTTGGACAATCAGGTGGGTGACTTACACGACACAATCCAACCACTTCAGATCTTTCAGTGTACGGTAATCCGGATGAGAATTTTCTGCAACTACGGGCATGAGTTCTTCACGGAGTTTTCGCTGGCTTTCTTTATCATTAGCAAGGAGCCACAGAGTCTGTCCTTGATAAGCACCCGCGAAAGTAATATTCAAATGCGACTTGATCCGCACCCATGTCAAGCCAGAAGCTGTGGTTTCATGACCAGCGCCAAGGAACGTGAGCTAGATGAACAAAATCAGTGAATTGTAACGTGAATCATACGTGATGGTTAACGGACCACTTGATCCATCATAGCCTGGTCATTCATCGTATAGCTTGCCATATTGCCCTCCTGCTCCGCCTTTTTCGCACGGACAAGGATACTCATGATATCACGTTTGGCATCCATATCCGAGATGTAGGCAGACTCCCGTAGCTTATCTTCCAGCATCGACTTTGAAAGCTGTCGAATCTTATACATTGATTCGACCAGGACAGTCAGGTCGCCTGTAAGTCGATGTCAATGTCGAGATAGTGGCGTAGTGGTGTAGTATGGTGTGAACTCACGGAAAATACCAATAAACTTGAACAGTTTACAGCTGTGATAGACCCAGGTAGATGCGAGCAGTCTGGGGCCACCAGGTAACATCATTATGAAGATCAACTTGGCGAGATTGGGACCTAGACTTGTAATGAGGCAAGAATCTTCTAATTCCCCACTGAGACGTACCGGACTGAAGAGCGAGAAGTTTCTCATATGCAACAGCGAGCTCATTATGGGGGTTGTGTAGGGTGTCGGCCTTGTAACCAAAAGCGGTCTCACAGATAATATCAAGGGTTACCTTACTCACTGAGGTCTATATTATTAGGTTGATTCCGCAGTCCTTCAGAGCTAGAGCGGTACGTACTCCAGTCGTATAAAGGTAGAACTCTACCGTCGGGGCTTGACCCGATCTCATTCTTGAGTACGTCCACGAGCCTGCGTCCTGGTAAGCAAAGTACTGTGATCGACTGGAGCCGCTAAGTTACCCATCAATGGATTCCCAGTACATATGCGTTTCTGCAAGCTTTCTTAAATGTTGTGCAGAATCTACTGCGGAACACACCCACGGGCCATTAAATTGGGTATTGAGAAAGCGGGGTTCATTGCCCTTCTCATTTGCCTGTGCTCATCGCCAGTGACTGTGAGTAGACCATACCCTGTGACGAGGCCGAGTATGTTGCGGAGATATTCGGGCTGAGTCCAATTTCATCAGATGGGCTATTCAGCACTAGTTGGACGGGAGACCAACACGGGGGAACTGGAGCCAGTCCTTAACCAATATTTGGTGCAAGGCGTCGGGCTCCATGAACATCAACCTTTCAACCCCGACAGGCCCTACTATCCGCACTACGGGACCATATTTCTTCACCCATTCCTGTTGCGTAGCAACCGCCCCGCTCTCGACGAACACACGAGACTGACCCACAATCAAGTTTCCAGTGGGAGGGCCAGGAACCCTACGGAGAGGAGACAATAGATATGGCCAGATTATAAGTCGGTACAGGGTGACGTAGGCGATATACGCTGCGAGGAGTGCGGTTTAGCACGCTGTGTACTTTTACAAACTCTTCGATGGACATACTGCAGAAAGCGATAATCACATAACGATTCTTAATTTCAGGAAGCCCTTTGTAAAATTCGGGGAGAGCCAATGGGGCCTGCCAAAAATTGTGTAGAGTGGGAGACATGGTAAAGGCGAAAGCAAAGGCACACTACACAGTCGATATGATAATGCTGAAGCTCATGATTTCGGCGGCCACGGCGGCCAGGCCTGAAACTTCTCACAAGGTCATCGAGGCTGCGGCTTGGTCATGAGACCAGGCGCCTTCCCAGTCGACTCGTGTCGAGCAATGGCGCGAAATCTGATCTGAGTACTTATAGAAGATCAATTTGCATGGGTTTGTGATGGGAAGGAAGTGCAAACAAAGCCAAAAAGTATGAAAAAACCCGCCACCAAAGTATCCCGCGGCTAAGACGAAGAGAACTCAGGCCAAGCGTAAAGCAGAGCGAACAGCCTGCTAACAACAACCAGGATGCTGTGCCCCATAAGAAGCGGAAGAACTTGAATCAAGAGCCCAATCCGAACCCCACTTCATAACGCAGTCACCAATCGAATTCGTTCCATCCACTATATATTCCATTCACCAACGATGGTCGTATTCATACGGATAACCGTAATAATGACCGTGGTTATGCCCATAACCATGCCCATAGCTATACCCGTAACCATACCCATGATTATGCCCGTGACACAGATTATGCCCGTGGCACCCGCAGCCAGAGTCGCAATCATCATCATCATCCTCTTCGTCTCTTTCTTCGTCCTTCCCATTGTCCCGCCCTTTGTCTTTCTCCTTGTCTTTCCCTTTGTCCTTCCCTTGACCACTCTCATCAGGCTTCCAATTTTGCGGCGCCATCGTATACAACGGGACCTTCGGTTCCACCGTCTGCCCGAACCCTGTGAAATGTTCCACCACGTATTGTCCCCCATCCCTGTTCTTCGGGTCGTACAACTGTACCCAATCGATAAATGCCTTGCCTATCTCCGCATTCAGCAAGTTCTCAGTCTTGGCAACGAGGACATGTGCAGGGTTGAGCAGCAAATCCGTCTCGTCATCTTGTCCCTCCCTGTAAATCTCGAGGCGACAGCGAACCTCTTCGGTGGAGGACAGCCAGATCCCTCGGTCTGTGAGCGTGTATTCGCCGAGCATGGCTGCAGCCCTGAGCGCCTCAATGGGGAATCGGGGGTATTGGTGGTACCACTTGGAGTAGACATATGCCCAAGGCACCTGTACAACGTTGATCGACGACCCTCATAGTGGGGATTGAAGGTACACCCACCTGACCGATTTTGATGAATAATTCACTCTCCTTGATATTAGTTGCACTCTTGTCGTATCGCGAAAGGAAACGCGTCGGAGGGCCTTTCTTTGGAGGATTCTGTATATATTGTTCGCGATTCCGGTGAGCTATATCGAACAGTTGACAGTACTGATCTCTTACCACGAGATGCTCATTCCCCGTCCTTACGATGTGCCTAATCATACTCAAGATCTTCTCGCTCTTCCTGAGCTTAGCTGGATTCTCCTTCGGTCCAACAAGATAGAAGTGATCCTAGACACCAACCGAGATCATTATATGTCCTTGGCCCTCCGATACGCAGAGAAAAAACCTACGCGGAATCCGTACAGCCACGCAGATAAGGCTCCGATCTCGTACAACTGACGTTCAGCTGCCTCATTATACGTAACAGCAACATCGACAACTTTTTTCTCTAAGAACGCAATGCTCTCCGTGGTGTCACCTAGATACCATTCGACCTATTGATTACCAGGAATAAGTTATATATCCTTGGTCGTATACTAAATGTAGGGTGCGACCTACCACAAAAGGTTCGTGGTTTTTCCGTCGGACCATGTAGTTGATGAACGAGTCCGCCCATGCACCGATCAGTCCAGATTGGCCGGCACCACCATTCGAGATACGAAGGCCGACTTTGTTTTTATCGGTGTTAGGATAGTCGCCGAAGTATACGGCCCTGGGTTCGACTCCTCCGGGGCTTTGCTTCCTGTCATATATGTGGTTACAATCGATACCGTCCCGAAGTGTCATGTGTGGCCGTGATACGTACATAAGGGAACTATATCGTTTGTGTGTGAAAGTAAGAGAGAACGCGTGGAGAAGGATGTCTGGGGACCCTTGGTAACTTGTTCGTCGACATTATATTGGCCCGTTACCTGCCTGTTTCAATCAGATCGATCATATGTCCAAGGCCGCTGGCTGCGGTTCGTTTGACATGAAGGATGATTGGGAGTGTGCCTCCGGAGAACTTTGTCAGGGTATATCGACAGGCAGCATGGAATTAAACCTCTGATCATCGATGTTGATAAGGCTATAAACAGATTTATCGGCCCGAGTTGGGAGAAAAGATCACATACACATCACCATTACAGTGCTGCACGTCTGGACATTGATAACTGATCGAACCTGTAATTGAGTTACTTTTACATTCAATTCCTGAAGCTCCGCCATTTGTGACGAGAATTGTAACGCATGGGTCTTAGAGAGGACTTAAATTAGCTAAATCACGGCATCCTCGTTGAGTTAGGAAGCTCCAAAGCCGATACTAGTAATGTATTCGCGTAGTGAAGTGTGCTCGATGGGAACGTGGCTAGATTCCACGCGTACAAAATTATGAACTTCATCGTCAACTACTGAGTGGAACGACAACACATGCAACCTGGAGTCCATGGACGGGCTCCAACACAGGAAGAACCTCAATGTATATCATCCGACAATGCATACATACTTACCGATGCCCTTCGTAGACCATATTTGCCTGTCCACAATTGCCATCGTGAGGACTCAATGAAATACTATAAGAGTAAACAATCACCGAGACTGGATTTTCTTCGACAAAGGAGGGAAAACATGATGAGATATTCACTCCTTCACAACCTACAGAATATGGTGACGGATGTTTATCTTCTTGTACAATGTGCATTCTAGATTACGATTTTATTCAATGAAGTTCATTGATTCTAGTAGGATATACCGATTTCGCTCCCGTGCGTACCGCCCACAACGTCTTGAACCAACGTAAACATCCTTGACAATTTACTTCCTTCATTCTGGATGCGAGATGATATTCTCAAGCTCAAAACGCTAAAATAAATTATGACGAGAACGGTGAAGGCAGCATCAGCTCTGCGACCATTTTGATACCTTGTGCTCGTTCTTCGTCCGTGTTTTCGCAGATCAACCCCAGCATAGCCATTTTTGACACGTGCTACAATATCGTCGCCCTCATCCCATTGACACAAAGAATACCTTATTATTCACGTGCTTCCTGCATATCCGACCCCCTTTCCTCTAGTGACCTATGTTATCTCATTCCTCCTTCCCATTCCCTGCCCTCCATTCTATCCGGAACACGCCCTTACTCGGACAGCTTAAATAAAAAGGGGGCCAGTCTTTGAAATCAGCTACGTTGGTGCCACTGGGAACGAGCAAGATGTGGTGACCGTTGTTGAACAATGTGATGCTCCGAGTTTTTCGGATTAAACGCTCCAAGGGATATTGGTCATTCGTATGTTATGACCTTCATTGGTGCCTCCAGTCTGGGTGTTATTTGTTGATTATGATGCAAAACACGCTGTTCGTTCCAACAGAAAATGCCGAATCGTTGGTCCCTCGCACCCGTGAGTTTCTGGCTAACTCTTTACTTGGACCAATGCGGAAGCAGAAGAAACATACCTTTGGGCCGGGGCTTGTGGTTCCTGGTTGGAGGACCATTCTTTACCGTTGCCTCTTCAACAGGAAGACCTGGCTGCCACTAACAACGTGAACAGAGTCCAGGTCGGAACCTGAGAGAAAACGAACAGCTTGCGAACGACCTTGCTGATAGGCAAGACGCTTTGCGACAGGGGAGCTGTCTGAGGCCCACTTCATAAAGGAGTCATCATCGAATTTATTCCGTTTAGAGTACATCCATTTACCAGCGATGATCGTATTCAATAGTAGCCATAATAATGACCGTGGTTATGCCCATAACCACGCCCATAGTTATACCCGTAACCATATCCGTGACTATGTCTGTAACACAGATTATGGCCGTGACAACCGCAATCAGAGTCGTCATCGTCATCATCCTCTTCGTCTCGTTCTTCGTCTCGTTCTTCGTCCTTCCCCTTGTCCCGCCCTTTGTCCTTCTCCTTATCTTTCCCTTTGTCTTTCCCTTGGCCACTCTCATCAGGCTTCCAGTTTTGCGGCGCCATCGTATACAACGGGACCTTCGGTTCTACCGTCTGCCCGAACCCTGTGAAATGTTCCACCACATATTGTCCCCCATCCTTGTTCTTCGGATCGTACAACTGTACCCAATCGATAAATGCCTTGCCTATCTCCGCATTCAGCAAGTTCTCAGTCTTGGCGACGAGGACACGTGCAGGGTCAAGCAGCAAATCCGTCTCGTCATCTTGCCCCTCCCTGTAAACCTCGAGGCGACAGCGAACCTCTTCGGTGGAGGACAGCCAGATCCCTCGGTCTGTGAGCGTGTATTCGCCGAGCATGGCTGCAGCTCTGAGAGCCTCGATTGGATATCGGGGGTATTGGTGGTACCACTTGGAGTAGACATATGCCCAAGGCACCTGAGCAGCATTGATCGACGGTCCTCATAGTCAGGATTGGAGTTACACCCACCTGACCAATCTTGATGAACAGTTCACTCTCCTTGATATTAGTTGCACTCTTGTCGTATCGTGAGAGGAAACGCGTCGGAGGTCCGTTCTTGGGAGGGTTCTGTATGTGCGTCGTTTGCGATCTCTGTGAGCTATATCGAACAGTTGACGGCGCTGATCTCTTACCACGAGATGCTCATTCCCCGTCCTTACGATGCGCCTGATCATGCCCAAGATGTCATCGTCTTTCTTGAGCTTGGCTGGGTTTTCCTTCGGTCCAACGAGATAGAAGTGATCCTAGATATTAATTAAGATCACCCTATTTTCTTAGCCCTCCGAGTGCAGAGAAGAACCTACACGGAATCCGTATAGCCACGCAGATAAAGCTCCGGTCTCATACAACTGACGTTCTGCTGCCTCATTATACGTGATAGCTGTGTCGATAACCTTGTTCTCTAAGAATGCAATGCTCTCCGTGGTATCACCTAGATACCATTCGACCTAATGATTACTAGGAATCAGTTATGTATCCTTCGTCGGAAACCAAATGTAAGGTGCCACCCACCACGAATGGTTCATGGTTTTTTCGTCGGACCATGTAATTGATGAATGAGTCCGCCCATGCGCCGATTAGTCCAGTTTGGCCAGCAGCGCCGTTCGAGATACGAAGGCCAACTTTGTTTTTGTCGGTGTTAGGGTAATCGCCGAAGTATACGGCCCTGGGTTTGATTCCTCCGGAGGTTTGCCTCCTGTCATGAGAATGGTTACGATCGGTACCGTCCCCAACTATCATGTACGGTTGTGATACGCCCATAAAAGTACTCCGATTGTATGTTGAGAGGAAGAGAGAACGCGCGGCAAAGAACGTCTGGGGAACTTTGGTAACTTGTTCGTCGACGTTATATTGGCCTCATATCTGCCTGTTTCAACCAGATTGGTCATATGCTCAAGACTGCAGCGTGCGTGTCATGAAGGATGGTTCGGAACTGTAGTCCTCCGGAGAACTCTGCCAAAATATATCGACAGGCAATATGGAACAAAACATCTGATCATGGATGTTGACATGCCATATACAGATTTATCGGTCCAAGTCGTAAAAAGAACATCACCGTTATCATTCTGTGCGTCTGGACATTGAAAACTGACCGTACCTGTACTTATTAGAGCTCCTCGGCATCCAACTCCTGCATCACTTGCGACGAGGATTGCAAAGTATGGGACATAGATAGGACTTAGGCTGGCTAAATCACGACACTTTTGTCGAGTCTAGAACGCTACAAGGTCATGATGTCGATCCCAGAAGAGTACTTGTTCTTCATATTTATAGACGCATCCTTTGGAGTATTGAGAAGGTGAGGGTTGTCGAAACTGGGGGAAACGTCGAAGCGGAGGTCAAAGGTGCCGGATATAACGTAATGCAAGGAGACCGCAGGATTGTTAGTGAATTCGGTGGCAGGGCGGTGTTTGAGCCATCGTGATCCAATCAGTCCTCTGAGAGGCAAAAGACCTTGAACCCAAGAAGATCTGTGTCGCGCATTCCGAGGTTGGAATGCACCTTGAGAGATTAGAGGTTCGGAGGATAAAGAGTGGAGGGAAGTAGAGTCGACCGCGCCATCGGTTTTCCACAAACCTATAACTATAAGAAGATATCTCCTGCAGATGCAGATGCACGATGCGGTGACATATGATATGTCGCATCGGAAGACATCGCATCGGAAAGGCTGATTGGGCGGACCTACTGCCATGAACTTGAGACAGCAGCCCGGAAGGATGAATGAACGACATCACCTGCCTGCGTGTCCCACATTATGTGCTCTATCCTGAGTACTACGATAATGTGGTCTCCAAATAATACCTTTTAATGACCTGTGCACACAGGATTCATGCTATAACCGAGATGACCGCACATGTCGGTCCATTTGAGCCCAAGTCGACGCACAGCAATCCAGACCCCCTTACCCAGCGCCTAAATCGGAGGGAGGGGGGTTGGGGGCATTGGTGGACCGGTGGTCAGGCTAGCCTGGACCTGAACTTTGGCCAAAAGTTGGGGGAGCTTGTGTAGCGATTTCTCACATCTGGTAGGCGGCTCCTAACAGCTTCCCTCCAGGTCACGAATACTCACATGGCATAGGAGATTCATGGGAGCTCATCGAGATGATCTTAGATGGTGTGACTCTTGGGATCCCCACATCGTCCTGTGATTCTCATTCCAATTGGGTTGTGCGGTTTATGTCTCCGGGATGTCTGCCACCTGTTCCTTCTCTTCTAAGGGAGGGTTAAAAAAGACGTTGCTGTCCTTCTGGATCTTATCGGAATCAAAATTTCTCACACTGAGGACCCGGACGAAAGAGCCACATGGAGGGTGCTATGGATTTCAAATACATGATAATTGAATTATAGATCCAACACAATTCTTTCGAGTCCAAAATCCATGGTACCCTCACTGAGAGTTTTTTTCAATTGGATTCGTCTCTTGTATGCGGCACACTACGGTATTCAAGTATCTGTGTTGGTCCTTTGCTTGCCTGTATCAGTGTTTGACTCGGATTAACCATTATGCCACGGTTTTGTAAAATCCAGCCATCTACACGCAGAACCCATGCCTTTCTCATCCTACCTCACGGACGATCTTCGAGTGACGTTACTCCGAACCAGACGCGGTGGCCCCCCATCCGACAACGCTTGGAAGTGATGACCCGCGTCCGGGGTACAGCACACTGGACTGCTTACAGAAATGGTCGAGGATGCCGAGGACAGTCAAATGGTTACTCATTCGCCTCCATTATACTCGGGATAGGATCGCTCAACGGCGCTGATATATTCGAGTATATGAATACCTTCACACAGGCGTTCACCAGGTCACGTTCCCTACTACGAATTTCCTCGGGATATCACTGTCATCTCGACGGTGATCTGTGGGATAAGGCCAGCTAGACCGGAGCACGGCAAGGCACCAGAGCTCACAAACCACATCTGGGAAATCATGCGAGATTGCTGGAGTCGTATTCCAAGTAATCGAGATTCGACCAACGGTGGGACAAGCTATTGGGGGGCTCTGTGAAGATACATCGCCGCTGTCTCAACCCGCGGAGGTAGAGCTTCGGAACCCGCTCGTCAGGGTCCATTGTTGGGCTCAGATATCACATCCTTGATGAATGTGGTAAATGATCCTGTGGAATCTTGCAGTCTTCGCAGAGTCATTTATGAATCATTGCTAAATCTTCAGTGACCGAGTTTCATGTCTGTATTCCGATACCTTCGGATCACGGAACTATTCTGCACGAACGATGCCTGAGTTCGTTGCGGGACTTGGCGAGTTGGTTGGGGGTGCGATAGAACGTGGTGTTGGATCAGACACGTCGTCAAGATACAATCTAAAGTGTACATCCCCGCACCTCTCAAATTCTGCAATTTTCACATCATTTCGTAGGGAACTGACATGGGTTACCGTTCAAAACTCAATGGACATTCTAGCGCCGACTCCTCGGAAAGACCATGGTTCTTGCTTCATTCCTCGGGCTGTTCACTCTGAAAAGAAGCGAAGTCTCGTTATATTCCCGTTCCACCACACGTGACCAATGAGCAATATCAATCCAACAACTGGGAAGAACAACAGAAGGAGCAAGCTAGTTATTATTATGTAGTTATGCGGAATCAAATCACTGGCTGTTCGGGTCCTTCATGTGACCTTCGGCGAGGTTGTTCAGCTCATCTTCTTGGGTATCCAATCGGTACACGGAAATCCAGACAAGGATTCCGGTAATAAAGGCGATAACACCCATGACACTATAGTTCCACACGAGCAGAGGGTCCGAGGAAAGGGCTATTAAGCGATAATGTCAGTTGCTTCCAATACCCGAGGGTAAACTGCTACGTACAAACGAAGGCTTCGCCAAGGGCGGAAGCGAGGGCAGAAGTGAATAAGAAAACGGCCATGACCAAAGACTTCATATTTTTGGGTGCTTTGGTGAAGGCGTACTCCAGCCCAGTGATTGAGGCGAAGATTTCGCTGAACGCGATCAGGACATAACTATAGATGATGGACCAGTCAATATCAGGCATACTAGGAAGAATAAGACGGTGCTCACGATCCAGTCTGAATCCAGACATTGAGTGGCGAGACCTCATCACAGTCAGCAGCATGATAACCACACGGGTTGGTCTTGTAAATGTAGTGCTGGACGACAGCTGCCCAGACCATAGCAGCGGCACCGGTGAAGAAACCAAGGGTAATCTTCTTGAGCGCGCTAAAGTTGATACCAGCACGGCGGAGGGCAGGGTAAATCTATTTTTTGCAGCAGGATGCAACTCAGGGAAATATTAGATGACAAAGGACGGAGAACTCACGAGCAGATCACAGATAGGGATGAAAATGATGAGAGCGAAGGGGTCCAGGTTGGACAAAACATCATTAGGGAGACCGTGTGTTGACATCGTAGCGGCTTGTGAAGTTAAGTTATTGTTCAGTTGATTGTAGGTCAGCCCTATGGTCGTTGGTGTCAATCGTGTTGGATGATCAAAACGGCGGGTCGGGAATGACTTACAATAAAGTGGGAACCAGCAGAACACACTGCAGGCTTTCAGTCCACGCCGGACTTCGTCGACCCAATTGTCGTCGAAAGTCATCCACGCGGGCTTTTCACCTTTTATGTTGCTGGGTTTCACGTTTTCCCAGAAGTCATCCGTTGTCATGTTCTTGTAGCACCTGTAGGGGTTCCAACTCCAGCGCCCTTTGGCAGCGCGAGCCCATAGACGTAGAGCAGTAGCAAGAACGGATCCGGTTGGTGGTGAGCGGAGATATCTTTTGCGACCTGCCAGGAGGATGATGGGGCAGAGAAGGAAAACAACAGTGGGAAGAGTATAAGCAAGGTAGAAACCAACAAACTGGCGGAAGAAGGTTAGAAGGAGTGAAGTCAGATGAAGCTGACGATTTACCTTCTCGGAGTAGGTCATCGAAATCTGGCCCACGAGAGCACCAATGTTAATGAAGAGGTAAAAGTACTAATCAAGAACAAATTAGCATAACTTCTTGCGGAAGATGAAGGTACTAAACTTACCATGTAAACCCGAGACACAGTCATAGCAGGGTCAACAATCACTCGTTCGCCATCCTTGGTCGTAACGACAAACAATTTCTTGCGTTGATATTGCTCCGCAATCAAGGGTGAGATATTAGACTTGAACAAACCGGTACCTGTATTAGGAGAGCGCTCAGTATTCCTGATGAATTGTGTGCGATAGGTGTCGTACCGAAGCCCATAACAATCAATGCGACTACGAAAGCACCAATGGCGCTCTGATGTTCAATGACGCCAGGAACGGCGGCAACGATGAGGATGATATGTCCAACCAAAGCGATGGCGACTGCGACGCAGATTGTCTTGTAACGGCCCCAGTATGTGTCTGCGATGTATGCACCCAGGAGTGGTGTCACGTAGCACCTGGGAGCGAATGGTGGTCAGCATAAGCTAGACTCTTGTAGGCATGATCATATACCAGAATTGGTAGAACGTCGTGAGACCAGTTGAAGCGCGTTGACCCATTCCCAAGGCACCAGCTTGGCCATTCAACCCACCTGCCCCAGTGTGCGAGCCTTCAGGAAGCGGTTGTTGAATGAAATTCGTCTGTGGAACAATGAACTCAGATATAGTAGAAATAAGCAAACGACTGGAAACTCACGAAGACGACGGTGGAACCATAGAACTAGAGCGCATTAGATAAGATAACTTTTGCACTATTAGCCCTTATACTCACTGAGAAACGCTCTGCCAGTTCAACAACAGCGATCACTGAACAAAGTTAAGCAACCCGAACGAAGCCAGAAGTGACGCCACTTACTGTAGGCGTTCCACGGAATCGTATCAGCCACACGCCGCAAGGTTCGCTTCTCTTCTTCAGTAGGAAACTCGAGCCCATCATGAATCCCGTCCAATTCCGGTTCAGCATCAGATACGCTCCTTGAGTCCAAGTCGCGTTTCTCCGCCTCAAGTTGCTTTTCCTCGCTTATTGCAGCAATTGCATTGTCATCGTGTTGTACTGCCGCCATAGTTCCTTTCAGTCCCAGAAGAGCACTATGTCTCAAGGCGAGGTATCGGTGGGAGGTAGGGAGAGGTCTCGGGTGAGGTGGCCTTGCGTGAGATCTGGGGGCGTCCAACTTTATATCAGTTGCCCATCTGTAGGCCCAAGTTCCTTGAAAGAAGCCAATTGCAAATCGGTTGCACTCAGAAGTTGGACAGTTGCATGTGCTTGCGAAGAGTTTGGCAGGCGACCGGTCTAAAAATAGATCAAGGAGTAGGGAGTGGGGGATTTGTTAGCGATAAGTGTCAAGTTCTGGGTATGGCGTTCGAAACCTGGGGACAAGTTCCCATGCCTATCTGAAAAAGGCCGTGTCGTGAATCCGGACTACTCGTTGTCGGGAAACCGACAGCCCAGTGCTGCTTTTGTGATGCAACGAAGAGGCAACTTCGTACATGCTCCTCGCCTCACAGGAAGGCCATAAGTACGTCTTATGGAACGAGAATAGTCTAGTCACTGGATGTGAACATGTGGATGTTCCACTCTCCCAGCGCGCGTGCCTGGGACTAATTTTAGGACGGCTGTGGTCAAGTAACTCATTTGAGTGTGCCCATCCACGAGGTACACTTTGGTGCATCACGATTCCCTTCTTAGTTCCTAACGTATTCTTTACTCCGAACCATCCCCCGTAAAGTTTGGGAATGGTCATATATTGCCTTTCCGGGGTGAGTGGATACAACAATAGTGCGAGCTCCGAGAAAAGGAGAAATCGTCATATGGAGGAACAAGACTGAAGGTCTAGTTGGGGTTTTGATTGTCACCGCGAGAAGGAACGCATAAATATCAGCGCAAAGGCGTCATTGTCGGAAGGATAGCAAGTCTTGAAAAGGAAGATTCTGAGGTGGCACTGACCCATGATCCGGTTGTGGGAATATGTCACCATTCACGGCTCTCATTGAAGATACGCAGTACACCCGAAGCAGGAAGATGGGAAACGGGCCGTTACATCGCTTGAAATAGTAGCATGCAACCATGGCCGAACACCGAGGGTTATCGGAAGTCGCCGTCCGTATGACTTGAAGGAACTGGAGAGGACTATATGAGACAGCTTCTGATGTTGTGGGAAATGTAAAAAGTGACGAAATATACCTCTCGACCATCAAATCTGATTATGGCAATGGCATACTCGATTCATATGCCTCCAAGCTCTTCCAAAGTTACCCGCAGACGTCCAAGAACAAGCAAGACACACCCGTAGCACAGTATTCGAGCTCAATTACCGGAAAATGGATGTAAAACCAAGCATAGCGAATACCCTGACCAACCAGAAGATCCAACCGAAAACTCAAAGGCCACTGGGAAAGAGAACCTTTTAGCCAGTATAGAGAGGCCCGAGAGGACAAGACATGGGAGTCGGTAAAGACAACTTATGATGGTCAAAGCTGCGAGGATAGGTGGCTGTATTCTTGATGGCTACCAGCACAGAAACGAAAGTCTTGAGAATGTGAGGAGCGAAACGCGACAATGTGGGATGACTAGCTGTTGGTGGTCATGGGACCTGTCGGATATCGCCGACCACCACAAAACCACCGGCCTTGCCGAATACGACCTGTTTATGGTGAATTTCCACCATTTCTATTCCGCTACCTCATGTCCCATACCACCCACAGACTTAGAGGTCCAGGCTATTTAAGAACGACAGCAAATAAGATACATCCCTCCCGCGATCTGTGACGTTCTCTATCACAATGTTCATCGATTCTAGCTGCCGCTTTCAACTACACAACACGACCTATCACTGCGTGACAGAATGACCAAGTTACACGATAGTTGTTTATCATCAGACCCTCTTTGATTGAGCTAACTATTATGAAGGCTAAAAATAACGACACCCGCCAGTTACCGGAGCTCTATAAGCGCAAGTTTCTCCCCAAAGTTACTGGAGCCAGCCATGATAAAATTAATTCGACACCCCACAATGTCCACCGCTCCGCAGTATAAAAACCTCCTAAATACTACTTACGAACCCTAGTTTTCATCCCCTTTTACCACCATGGCCGGTGCTCGCGTCGAGGACCCTGCCTTTGCCGCACTCAGCAAGGTCGAAGAACACGATGAAAAGCCTTCACCCAGCGTTGAAAGTGTCTTCCAAGAAGAAGCGGACGATATTCATTCCGGCCTTATATTCCCTACTGACGAGGAGCGAGCCACTTTACGTCGTGTCGCTGATACTCTTCCTTGGAACGCTTATCGTAAGCCTTCGCCGTCTCCCGCATTACCCTACTCATTCGGGACTTTTAGTCATCGCCTTTGTGGAACTCGCCGAAAGGTTCTCCGTGAGTTCAATTGCTTTATGCTCACTTGAAAGTTTAGATTGACGTTACCCGCTAGTTCTATGGATCCCAGGTCGTCTTCGTACGTACAAATACGGGAAGGCAAGATCAATATCGTTTGCTAACCCATTATAGCAAAATTTCATGCAACAGCCGCTTCCACCGGGTTCTCACACAGGTGCGGGAGGCGCGGACGGACAATCGGGTGCCCTTAATCTGGGCCAGCAAACGGCTACCGGTCTCAACACCTTCTACCAGTTTTGGTACACCTTATTTCAATAAATGCTCATGATGGTGTTTATTTATAAACCTCCAGGTGCTATGTTACTCCCCTTGTGGGGGCTTATATTGCAGATACCCGTTGGGGACGCTTCAACACTGTCTGCGTCGCGGTAGCTGTCGCCCTTGTCGGACACATCATCTTGATTATCTCGGCAGTCCCAGGAGTTATTGAAACGAGGGGTGCTCTCGGGGCCTTTGTTATTGGTATGATCATCACAGGCTTAGGTGTGCAGAACAACCCTCCTTTCTGCTCATGTGGTCTAATGCGAAACAAAGGAACGGGTCTTTTTAAGGCCAATATTTCTCCCTTAATCGCGGAGCAGTACAAACGAACCAAACAGTTTGTGATCACCACCAAAACCGGCGAGAGAGTCATCGTCGATCCGCCGATGACAGTTTCCCGGATGTACATGGTATGCTAGTCACCTCCAACGTCCCTGAAACTCACTAATTATCACAGTATTTCTATCTATTCATCAATATTGGAGCCGTCGTTGGTCAGGTCTGCATGACCGAGGCCGAGAAGGTACGTAGCCACCTTTTAAACACCACATAGCGATTTAGAATCCACAGTTCGTAGGCTTCTGGTTGGCTTATACCTTGCCAACAGTTGTCTTCCTCCTTTGCCCGATCGTCCTCTTTTATGGACGGCATCGCTACGTCAGAACACTGCCTACCGGATCTGTGTTTTCCACAGCACTGAAATTATGGAACTATGCCGCCCGAGGCCGGTGGAGCCTTAACCCTGTAAAAACATGGCGAAATCTTCGAGCGAATGATTTCTGGGAGAACGCGAAGCCCAGCCACATAAGCGAGAAGGATCGGCCAAAATGGATGACGTTCGATGATCAGTGGGTCGATGAAGTACGAAGAGGATTTAAAGCCTGTGCCGTGTTCTGTTGGTTCCCAATTTATTGTGAGTAATTTCCGAAGTTTATGTTATGCAACTTATCAGCCTGTCCTACCCTCTAGGGCTTACTTATAATCAAATCAACGCCAACTTGATTTCACAGGCAGCTACAATGTCAACGCATGGAGTACCCAATGATATTTTGTCCAACCTCGACCCTATCGCTCTAATTATCTTCATACCCATCTGTGATCTTATTGTGAGTGACCTTCGATTAGCCCAAACAACGGGGTCCTGAGCCCATGATGAGATCTATCCGGGGCTACGCAGGGTGGGAATTAATTTCTTCCCCCTGAAGAGGATTACCTTAGGCTTCGTAACAGGTGAGCTCAACGTATCTCCATGTCAAGCCGTATCTGATCAGCTCCAGGTGCCATGGCCATGGCGTGGGCTGCTGGTTGGTCCCCCAATTCTCCGCATATGCTCTGAACGTTACTTAACTGCCTCCAGTATTACAGCACTATATTTACAAGGCAAGTACATCTCCATTACCACTATTTAGGTGTTGACAATCCCATTCCTTTAGACGAACCCTTGTCACTACTCGGCTGCAACATGTCAAGATGCCGAAGGCAACGCCCTTGTCTCTCCTTTGAACGTTTGGATACAATCAGGATCGTGAGTGTTACAAACCCTCCGCTATTCAACGTTCGCACCCAACGCCTTCACTCCAGATACGTCTTGATTGCGTTCAGTGAAATATTTGCTTCGATTACAGGTCTGGAGTATGCGTTCACCAAAGCTCCGAAGAACATGCGATCTTTGGTTATGGCCGTTTTCTTGTTCATGTCTGCAATCGCATCTGCATTAGGCGAAGCCTTCGTTTGTGAGTTTGGCTCTTCTGGTTGGCGTCGACACAAAGAGGCTCACGACCGATATTTAGCTTTATCCAGTGACCCATTATTGGTTTGGAACTATGGGGTCATGGGAGTTCTCGCTATTGTCGCGGGTATTTTCTTCTGGATCACCGTGAGGAAGCTGGACAAGGAGGAAGATAAGCTTAACAACTTAAGCGGAGGGCATCTGGGTGAGGAGGCGAAAGCATGATATCTTTTTATGGATTCTCCTCGGATCATTTATGATGTAGCCTTTTTTTTTTAATGATGTAGCCTTCGATGTTAAAGGATGTGTGTTAAACCTATTTTTTGAACGTGATGTCCCATTCGGTTGACTTTGTGTCCTCTATTCCCAGCCACCTTTGGTAGGGTATTTACGGGTATCTGGACCTCTTCCGATGGCTGTACACGACCGTTATTCAACGACTAAATATGAACGAAGACATCAACAAATTCCTACGACTTCCGACGCAGTCCATTCCATGTATCAAGAGCACACAAACAACTTGCGGTGAACAAAAAAGGCGACTCACAGTCCACGCCACCTGTGTACCCAGAGTATCCGGTTATAGGCTGCGTAGTTTATCTCCAAGGGGGAACTTGAAGTTCCGAAACGGTCGACGCTATCATACGACTGACTACTGTAGTCAGTCTATCATACGGCGTATGTATGAACGACATTGTGTCACAGGAGATACACAACGTGCAGAACCCGGGTCATGAATCAGAACTACCATGTGGTCAGTGGGGGTGTTTAGATTCGAAGATGACTGTGTTACCCATTTATTTTTGGACGAGATTCTCAAATGCTACCGAAGTCACGAACAGTTATCGACTCTAATCTCATCGATATCCAGAGATACAACTCACGTCATGGGGGGGCGGACCTAAATGATAACAAAGTTTTGAAGGAAGATACCAAGCGTAATTGCACACACACACAATTAACCTTAGTATTCAACCATTTCCGATATCCGGGAAGCTGAATTTCCCGGAGCCAAAGTGGCGTGAAGAACCGAAGCAACGAATCGATTCCTAGCAAATTCCAGTAGGATAAGTGTGAACGAACAACCAGGAACAGGTATCTAAAAGCAAGGGTTGAACTATTATCCTGCTGCGGTCAAGGACTCGAAGAGTGCGAATGTAACAGGTGATCCTCGAGCTGCTTGAAATTCTTGAGTGTCCGTGGGTACTTCCGACCCAGTACCGAATCCCTGAGCCACCTTCGCGCAGTCTCATTGGACAAGACGTCGATAGGGACCCAAATATTGTCTGCGATTCTGCGCCATTCGATGGTAGGTTCCGAATCTATGTTCTTCTGTGAGAAAGGAACCCAGGGACTTAGAAAGATGTGAGATGCTTACGTGGAAGAGTGATGACCATGAGGGATGGGCAAGCTGCTCCCCAGTCCATCACGATTGATAATTCCCGATCTAGATCGCAGCGAACCTCCGTTGGACACCATTGCACCTCACACGCAATTTTCAGGTGTTGGAGCCTCCGAAACCGGGTTAGATAGTGAGCGATATCTTCCTGAAAAGCCTGGGTATTATCAATAACGAGATCCTAGGATCGACTCGAACAGGATACCTACCTGGGACAGCGGCGTGTCTGTCACTAAGACATTGATGATTTGCAACACATAGATATCCGATAAATATGAGGAGATGTGTCCAACAAGGTCCACATTCCACCCTCTTCGACGACAAGTTAGAACATTCAACGTGTATGACGATGCGTGGGCAAGGGACCTTATCGGACCCTGGCATTCCCGAGCGGCATCCCAGATGAGATAAGCGGATCGTAGTGGTAAGGGGTAAGCGGGCGTTAACGATGTCATGTAAGCACTATTGCCAACGAAGCGATGGAGGTTATGAAGCGCCGGCTTTCGGGGAGTCCGATGACGTTCGAGGCGTGTGGAGGTGATTTCACCTGAGCCGAAGTTCTCGTAGTGAGATACCTCAAGGTATACGAGCTTCGGATGCCGTTGGATAAAGTCAAGGAGCGGAGTGGTGAGGGGAAGGTAGGTCTCGAAGTGTCGAAGTGAGGGGAACCGAAGAGGGGTCACAGTGACGGAGAAGAGGGTATGGTTGAAGTGCGGATCGGGAACGAGGAGTTGAAAATCTTGTAGATTGGAAAGATTGAGAAGAGCATTCTTCAGGTTGTAGTAGAAGGAAGCCAGATAGACAGTATTAGGTGGTTCCATCGGCCTAGGATGATTCAAGAAACATCATTTGACGTAGCGCCACACTTGGATACCGGAAATACTCACATGTACGATATCGAGAGACGTTTAACACAAGCGGCAGCCATTAAATTTGAACGTAAGGTAGCGCATAATTGCATCAAGGAAGAAGAGGTACCCAGAGAAACACTGGTGTATAATGAACGTGTAGTCAAGGAACGAAGAAGGTGAGAAGTTCTGCAAAGCGAAAGTTGCGCCGGCTTTGGGGAAAGCCGAATGATTTCATCGAGAATCTCCAGGGGGAGGATTAGATGTACCATGGTTTATGAAACGGCATGGATCAACATGAAGAGTCAGAGATGTTCGCGACGCGGATAATAACCTGGAAAGTCGGAGTTGATAGTCAGGTGCCTTCAGTTTTCCCCCAACACTTCACTGTTGGTGGTTGGAGGTGAAGCCAGGCAGTTGTGGGTATCCAGCTTGATTTGAAATATTGAAACCAACTGATTGCGCCCGCAACCGCAAACCCAGTTGACAATAGAAGGTAGGTCTTGGCCGGAGTGAGTGGGAAGAGTGAGTGGGTATCCCCTTGGAGGGCTGGAGAACCCCAGAGAAGGCCATCATACAAAGTCACATTACAAAGTCACAACAGCGCGTCTTGACCTTTTCCAGAGAACGTTTTGGCATCAGGCAGGGTTAGTAAACTGCCCAACCTTCCTATTTGCCTCCATTCCTTGTCGACTTTTCCAAAGAAGGGGTTTGCCATATGGGATCCAGCCAATCATCGTGATGAGTTCATTAATCATTACGAGATGGGCGACATCAGAAATCAATGTCCGAGCGAAATGAATCTCATGAGCGGAAGAAGACAAGAGCCAACGCCCACCCTGGAGACATGTCGTTATTTGTTCCATTCAACATGTATTACCTTTAAGTATAAATAAGCAGGACCAAATAAACAATCAATCATCGACTCGGCGATCATCCTGGGCCCAGGGCGAGCCTCAAGGTTCAAATTCCTCAGAGTTCAAGCATTAGGTAGTCTGTACACACCACTCCCGAGATCCCGCTGTGGGAGGCGTATCTGTGCCTGTGTCCAAACCGAGTACGCGCAGGCACCCCCAAAACGCGGGAAGGGCACGCTGGGATATCTGACTAATCCCAACATATCTGCCAGAACCGTGTCCATTGTGGAAGCTCAAAGCTTTATGTTTAACGACTCTCCTCTTGGCCAGGTGATTTTTGCTGTCTTGATTGGTGCCGTCGCACTTTCTGTGGTTTCTCTCACCATGCCTTCACTTTCTCTCGTCCGAAAAGCGAACGCGGCATTTCAGCCCAAGTACACACCCGTCGCCGTCTTTGTGGGTGGGACATCTGGGATCGGGCGCGGAATGGTTGAGGTGTTTGGACGGTATACTCAAGGGAAATCTGACATAGCCATTATTGGACGCAATCGGAATGCTGCGGAGAGTATCTTCTCCCAACTTCCTCAGCCCGTCGACCAGACGTATAAACGCGACTTCATTCAGTGCGACGTTACCCGAATGAAGAACGTTCAGGCCGCAACGGCAGACATCCTTGCACGCTATCCCAAGATCAACTTCCTGGTCTTGTCCACTGGTATCATGACTATGAAAGGTCGGGATGAGACGGAAGAGGGTTTGGACACCAAACTGGCTGTGCATTACTATTCGCGCTGGAAGTTTATCAAGGATTTACTCCCCTCCTTGAATAAAGCGAGCGCGGATGGAGAAGATGCGAAGGTGTTTTCCGTTCTCGCCCCAGGCAAGGGTGGAGAGATCGATTTGGATGACCTTGGTCTCAAAAAGACTTTCTCCGTTACCAATGCTGCTCTCCAAGCCCCTACATACAACGACTTGATGTTGGAGGTGCGTCGCAGGTCTCATTTCTCCAGTCACAACTAACACAGGTTGTTAGGCTTTTTACGACTCAAATCCCAATGTAACTTTCATCCACGGGTATCCTGGTGCTGTTCGTACATCCCTCTTGGAGAAATCCGATACTAAACTCCTCAACTTGCTGCATCCGGTTGTGAATACAATTCTGCGCCCCGTCACTGTGTCGCCCGAGGAGTGCGGAGAATACATGTGGCATGCTGTATTCAACAGTACAAAGGGTGTATTCAGGACAGGTTCCAAGGGCGAGGATTTAGGGAAGCGGCGTTACTTTGGTAGCGAAGAGGCGAAGAAGAAATTGTGGGAACACACGATTGAGGCAACGCGAGTGTGATTGTACAATGAGACGCTGTAGGGTATTCGTTTTGATGTATGGGTGTTTGATTAGTATTAATTAATCGGCTAGCACACGTCTGCCGATCCGGGGACAGATGCCAGCTGAACGCGTCGCCTTCGCGGCCCATGTGTACGCGTCAGGCGCCGGCTTCCTCGTACAAGCTCCGCAAACGGACTTGTATACATATTAGTGCCTCTCGATACTTAACCATAGCTGCCTCAACCTACTATGCAAAGAATCTCACCAACTCTCAAATACGTGGCTATAGGTATGGTTATAGGCGCTACCTACAGGCTCATATCTCCTCCACCATCTATCCGATATTCCCCTAACTATCCTCCCGTGGCTGTCTTTGTTGGCGGTACTGCGGGCATTGGACGTGGGATGGTAGATGCTTTGGCCCGTTACACAAACGGAAATGCAAGCATCGTCATCGTTGGACGGAACCGTGCTGCAGCAGAGGAGATCCTCTCTCACTTACCGAAGCCTACGAACACTCAGGTCAAGCATGAGTTTATTCAATGCGATGTTACCCGAATGAAGAATGTTCACGCCGCGACCCAAGAAATTCTTTCCCGTCACCCGAAAATCAATCTCCTTGTGCTCACGGCGGGGTTCATGTCGACGAAGGGAAGAGACGAAACGGAGGAGGGTCTAGATAAGAAACTCGCTGCGCATTATTATTCACGGTGGAAATTTATTGACGGGTTGTTGCCTGCACTCAGGAGGGCGAGTGATGACAAGGAAGACGCCAAGGTTATCTCGGTATTTAGTGCTGGGATGGGAAATGGGGAAATTGATATGGAGGACCTCGGATTAAAGAAGACTTATTCGCTCACCCGAGCCGCGTCGCATGTTGCGACATATAATGATTTGATGGTTGACGGAAGTTCTCCTAGCTCTTTGTCCATGGTGTCTTGAAGCTCACTTGTCGAATAGGAATTTGCTTCGCGCAACCCAGAGCTCACTTTCATCCACACGTTTCCCGGCGCAGTGCGCACCAATATCCTTTCCTCCTCGGACTCGAAGGTTCTTCAGATTGCAGGTCCTATTCTCAGCGTATTACTTTATCCTTTTACGGCCTCGCCTAGTCAATGTGCGAGGAACATGTGGGCGGGCGTCTTTAGCCACGGGAGGGGCGGTTATCAGCTATCGTCATCAGGCGAGGATTTAAAGGCCAAGGCGTTTCACGGTACTCAGGAGCAGCGACAAAAGTTGTGGGAGCATACGATCGAGGCCACAACTTTGATAGACTCATGAGTTAGCTAGGCTACCGTGTGGTTCCGAAAATACTACCGCATAAGGTGGTGCTATATTTTTTTTTCACATTCAAGGATTTGTTACCGCCATCCCCTTTCCTCTGCCCTTCCTCATTCCTCATGTATTCCTTCCCAGTGCATCAATAGCTTAACGGTAATTCGCATCCACGAACTACATGTACATCGGCTTTGAGTACTATACGTAATATTAAATTCAAAAGATATTCGGTTCCCAGTAGTGGCGTTTGGAGCAAACTATGAGCGCATATAAAAACAAGCCACGAAACAACGCCATACCTGCCACCTTCAGTTCCCCACTCAACCATGAAGAGTATCCTCAAGGTCTACACGTTGTTGACAGTGCTCTTGGTACCAGGCGTTGTGTACGCCCAAGCTCCTTCCTCCACTGGTTCTTTGGCGCCGAGAGAAGTCTATCATGGAAGTTATAATGATACGACGAAGGTTGGGCTGCGCATTGCGAATGGTGGCGCTGGCCAGTCTGGGTTGATTGGGGCATGGGCGAACTCGTTCATCAATTATATGGTTGAACGTAAAGGTCATGAACCTTTTACTGTACGTCTCCTCTGCCTCTGTTCGCGTTGGTCAAGGCTGATAGAACGTGTCCAGGTTGAGTGGTACTTAGGTGATACTACGGAAAGTATTGGATTTCTTCAGCAGAAGTTGGTGGACGTCGCCGTTACATATAACGAGGCTGCGGAAAGCCAGGTTAACGATGCTGGCCTCCTGTCGGCGTGGCTTTATGGGTTCCGCGTAAGTCGGAACATCTTTGGCGTTGCTCTGGTACTCATTCGGGCTCGAATAGGACCACTTCTATTTCGTTGGTCCGCCCAGCAATCCTGCTAAGCTGAGTACAAATGATACCATTCTAGCAATGGCACGTAAGATCGTGCAAACCGGAAATGAGCACACCGCGGTATGTCGTCCTTTTTAGGTGTTTGTCATGTCATATATTGACGGTAAGGTTTGGCGCGAGCAGGTCCCCCCTACCAGTGGCCTTGCCACACGCTTCCTTTCGAGGTATGACAAAAGTGCCACGAACATCAAAGAGAGTGAGATCTTTGTTAAAATCGGCCAGGTTCGTCGGGTTCAAGCGTTTATAGTTGAACGTTGAAGGATGAACTGATCCCATTTCTAGGTCCCCTGGGCGTACGCATACTCGAAGTGGTACCACCAATACCCCCGTTTCCCAATCCAAGCCCTCGAGGCAGCTTCTCTCCTGGGCGAGTACACCTTGACAGATCGTGGAACCTGGCTGTCGAGTACAGAAGAAGTCAAATCGCGCCTGACAGTTTATAAGGCGGGAACTGACGACGAAAAGGACTTGTTGTTAAATCCTGCACATGTGTTAGTTGCGAAGGAGGAGAATTTGCTGGATGCCGAAATCGGGAAGGCCTTCACGGAGTGGGTTGGGTTGTATGACCCGCAGAATGGTGATGGAGGCCAGTATGTGGTGGAAAAGTTCACGGGTAATGCTCAGACTAAGGAGCCGAAGGAGCCGTTGTATACTCGAGCTCCAGAGGATTGGAAACCGTCCCCGTCGGAGGCTTAGCTCCTGTATATGTCGATACCCTGATAGCCTTTTAGCACCAACAGCTACTTAGCTGCTTAATGCCATGTTGTGATTCGTGATGTTGCCCTTGCCCAAGAGGGGAGAAGACGAGCTATGATCTGGGGCTGACGCCCCTCTTAATCGCGATGTAAAAGGGGTATTGATATTCTGTGGATGAAAACAAGGAGACCTTAGGTTGCGATTAGCGGTGCTGGCGTGACTGGGGCATCAGGAATCAGAGTTCCTTGGTTCCTTGATTGACGCGTTGGCGATCACGGGATCGCGATTAATGGCCTCACGTGAAAATCGCGTCCAGATCCATACCCGTGGGACGCTTGCATTTCGTCGGCAATGACCACCACATTCTCCAGCGCTCAAATGCGCGACCGCGACAAAATGCTCGAGGAAAAGCACAAGAAGGCACTAGAAGCTGTCGAACGGAAACTGGAAAAATTGAGGCGAGCTCTCAACAACGCCGACAAGGAGATATTTGACCTCAAAAACCGAGGTAATCAGCTCGCTCAATCTCTTGGGTTCTCCGATATTGGCGAGGCACAACGAGCGATAGACGTATCTGACCATGAAGTCACGTTTCATCAAGCTTTCGGACGCGTCCAGGTATTAGAGGATGAAGTCAGGGTGGAACGAAGCGAGAAAGAGCTATTCCAAGCACGGTGTCAGGAATTGGAGGAGCAACTTGCTGGTTATCGGGAGCGCAAGTCAGTCACTTGTTGGTCTTTCTGTTCTTTGAAGGCTATGCTTATAATGTCTTAGTACAGCATTAGAAAAAGCTGAGAAGCGTTTACAACTGGAGTTACGGGATATGACGGCTCAATTTGAGTCTATGAAGGATATCAAGGAAAGGGCTGCTCAGTATTACAAACGAGATCGCCGGAAGTTCTGGAAGGTTTATAACTGGCTATGCTTGGAGCCTATAGAGAAGAAGGGGAAGCAGGAACAAGAATTCAACGCTGACCGGCTGCAAAACCGGACTGCGCAACGGAGGAGGGAAATATTGCGTGAGTTTGGGCCTGCGTTAACAGACCTTTTGGGACTCGATGTTCCAGCTCTAGAACAGGCTATGAAAGATGCAGACGGTAACTTGGGGTCTGGCTACTCCACTGTAATGCAACTGATGTATCTGTGCAGAAGCGACAGGTACCCTGGTAGTAAATCATACGGACTTGGATCCCTTCGTCGCCCCGAATGACCAGAAGATAAGGGAACCCTCGCCAGCGACTATCGATGTTTCTTCACGTTCAGGTTCCTCATCTGACCGACAGCCCTTGTCCGACCTCGCGATCACGAATATCGTCAAACAGGAACCCGCTGATACGCCAAAGCCATCGAAGGTCTACAAAGTCCCCTTCACTTCAAACTCTTCAGATACAGAAGATGACTCCCAAGGTACGTACCTTCAAGCGTCGTACTTTCAAGCGTCGTACCAGAATCTCCTTACGGTCATTTCGTAGCACCAACTCAGGTTTTCAAAGTCCCTTTGCCTCCTCCAATTCCTGCAGCCCCGCGTCTAGCCAACTCATCAGATACTGAAGATGACTCGCAAGGTATTTATCTCATGTAGCCATCATGCTTTTGTTCCGACGCAGTCGCCAGCTCCGAATCCAATGACATCTTCCCCCGATCTTCCTCCAACAACGTCGCCACTTTCTGCCATGAAACCCACCCCGAAAAGATTCATGCAGCCAATCCTACCTTCACGACCAGCCGTTGATCATACCAGGCGCCGCAGTGATATTGGAACTTCGGGCTTACGATTCTATATCAAACCCGAACCCGAGGACGACTTGGAGACCCTACAGGACGAACGGCCCGCCAAGCGGCCCCGGGTTAGTTTGGATTCTTCTGCTAAGACCCCACAAACCACGAAATCCAGCGTTTCTCCCGGACGCCGCATTTCCTCAACGGGTCAAATTACGAAGGACAGGAAGCGTTATGAGGATGAAAATACACCGATAGGGAAGTCGACTCTAGCAGTCCGCGTATCTGCCCAAACGAGACTGGAGGATTATGCGGTTTACAAAGGCCGTGGTCGATATGGGAAGGAGAAAGAAACGTACGCCCAATCTATGTCGATTTAGCTTGGAATTAATTGGATAAATTCTACAGGACAACGAAAACCATCAACTCCCTATTTACCATCAATGCAGAGTGTAATGGAGGTGTTAGCCACCAATATGAAGAGGTTGTACGAGATAGAGAAGGCCGTATGCGCATGGACGCAGGTGACTGTGAAGATTGTCGTGATGTACGTCGTCAGCTCAATGTGTTAGAGACAGCGCCTGTTGACCCTTTTAACAGTGGTATGCTGCCATAGGACCAATGCCATCTCGCGGCGGAGGACCACTCTGGCGTTCACCATCGACCACTCCAGTCCGACCATGTAAACGACACGCTGCTGGGGCTGCCTCCTCATCTCACGACCACGACCGCGAAATCTCACCGTCACCCTCTGATCGAAAGCAGGCAGATATGGAAGCACATAAGAAACAGATATCACGACACCGATTTAACTGGGCTCGGGCGCAAACGCCACCGGGGTATTGGAACATAGGGTTTCCGGATACACAGGAAGCGAGGGAGATCAATGAACGGGCGGAAGAGATGCATCAACGGAAGTTGCGGCAGGTGGAGAGGGAGGCTGAGCAAGGCAGGTGGATCAGGCGGTAGTAGGATTAGAGCCTCCTGCTTGTCTTTCGGACTTGGACTAAGTAATGACTCTTAACTTTATCATATGGATATACCCCTAGATGCGTTTACATCATATATCCACATACTTGCTTGCACTAATAGTACCTATGGCATACGTTTATCTCCCTAAGCCTCTCGCAACGCTGGCATTTCAACCCCCACAAATGGATGTATAGAACAAACATAAAGGAAGTGAGTTTTGGTCAATGACGTGGAGGCTGAACTCAGTTCAGATCGTGTCTGGGCGTAACTGACTCTGACCTTGCAACGATCAAGGCAGCCTCCTCTGAACAAACCTATATGAACTGCGTCTCATCCTGTTGTCCTTTCCCATCCTCACCCTCGGGATACCATCACTCTTTTAATCTACCACACCTACGTTGTTGATGATGCCCAAATCCTACCTCTCTATCCAGCTTGCCAAATCCAAGGATACTCTCCAACCCGACAACTCCACCTCTGTCACTAACCGTGTTACTGCTTTCGCTCGTCCTAGTCGGACCCTCAAAACGCCTATTCGCCGTTTTTTCTCCAAACTCGAGGACCCGAAATCCGCGGCGAGTGGGACCGAGAACAAGGGCACTTGTGAGGACCCAGGTCCCGATTCTGGGCAAGCATTGGATTCAAATATGGATACGCCTCCTCTCTCCCCTGACATTGCTTCCTCCCCTATCACCGACCTCGACACCGCAGAGTGTAATCAACCCGCTAAGCGTAGCCGCTCTCTTCTAGAACAACATACTCCGCTCGTTGCTCATGTGACGCTGCGGAACCCAGACGCTAGCATCGATACGGTCGTCGTCAGTACCCTAGTCAGTTTGCCCAATTTGTGCAATGAAGATCTTGTTGAGGTCGCGAAAGAGACGAACGGACGTCTGCCTGAGGCTCTCAGGATCGACTTGAGCGAACCTTGTGATCCTGCCGAAGTCAGGAAGGAAGTGGAGAGGTTGGTTGGGATTGTGAAGAAGGCGAGTGAGGTGCCGGTTCCAGGGGCTCCGCTGAAGAAGGCGAAGGGTAGGGGAGGCTGGGACTTTGGCACGGTCTTGGATGGAAGTGTCATGGATGAGTTGGACTTGAGAGACATCAGTCCCCCGACTAGCCCCTTGACTGTCATCAGTGCGACTAGGGGTAGGAGGCGACTTGCGAGGGCGAATATTGGGATGACCGTTAGTCCGACAAAGTTGGCGATGTTGCGAGACGAGGACGAGGAGGAAGATGTCGAGAAGGTGGGGGCTGGCAAGGCACAGGTCGACGATACCAAGAATGGCCTGGACGAGAACATTTTTCGACAAGTCCAGAAACGCAAGACCTTTAAATCGTCCAAGAACGTCGCACCCACCATGGGTCGCAACAAGTTCCCGGCGATGCTCAAGGAGCTCTACAACGAAATCAACTACACCTCTCCTACCCCATATCGTGCCCTCAGGGATCGCTCTGGACATAAGGTGGTTTTCGACCCTATGATTGTCGGTCGTTTCGCCAAACCTGACGAGGTCCCCGTTAGGACTACTGTTGTTGACCGAATCTTGGTTCACACTCCGCTCGTTATCGTTCCTCGACATTCGCGCACCATCATGGTCCCTTGCAAACTTCCACGCCGCGAGAGAGCAAGTTTGTCTCTCCTACCGACCTTCATTTCCGGAAAGTCAGGCCATCCGCCGTCTCAAAGCCAAAGGATGGTGCGTTCGAGTGCTCCATTGGAATTAACAAGATACCCAGGTACCGCCAATCAAAGCAAGGAGCCAGACCAGCTATAGTCAGGGCGAGCGACTCCACCGCCTTTAGGAGCAAGGCCAGGAAGGATACAAATACCACAACAGGACTTCGTGATTGTCAAGTCTGAGTCGGGATTATAGCATGTCATGTATATGTTTGTTACCTTACTACATCTGTGTTAATCTCTTTTATGTACGCGATGCGTGAACGAGTGGGTGTAAGCGATAGAAAAAGAAAGGCCTGACCGGGGATTTGAACCTGGAACCTCCTCAATTCCACTGGATCCTTCGCATCGGCTGACCATCCAAAGTATATGGGACAGGGAAGGAAAATATAAGAGTTCGTGAAGGAATTGTGATGTTGGGAAAGAGAGCGCACCTGCTTACTCCTGCGATGTCATTCATTATCACAGTGCCGCAGAAATAATATGTAGAAAACGGCCAATGAGAGCAAGTATTGGAGAGCTTGAAGATTAGAAGTTGTGAGAAACAAGTCGAGGATGGATTGTCGAATGAAAAGAGCCGCGGTTACACGCTACTAGGGTATCATTGCCAAGAAACCAACTCATTCAAACTCCCAACTTGACCAACGCCTCAGCCAGAGTCCCTCAAAAGAACCCCCCCCCAGAACACGCTGTAAGGAAGGCCATCCGTTTAACAAAGGCAGTGCGAGATGTAAGCTCGAACATCACGCAGGCAGTGGAATTGAAGAGGCCAGGGTGCCGAGATGCTGTGGTGACAAATATAGCTGCGAAGGGCGGCGGTGCAGATACGGATGAAACTAGGCCAGGCGGAGAACAGGTGAGCTGTTAGTAGGATGACAGGCGCCAAGGTGTTGTCACTGCCCCCTGCTATTAACGCGAGAGCCTTCCCACCAAACACTACTCTAATGCCTCGTGGCCTACGCATGTCACAGCCAAGCTGTGCTCGAGTTACAGCTATCCTAACTTGCTCTTAACCCTCATCGACTGTGCATTCGTCCAAAGCTTATCGATTCGCAATGTCCTCTCTTCGGAAATGCCTCAGAAAGAAAAGGCCTGATGGTATGTCTGCGCCCGTCGCCAGCACCTCGGCCCTTGGAGCTCCTGCGGCTCCTCATGTCCTCCCAAGAGACGAAACACCTCCCTCTGCACCCGTGACCCCTCAGGCTCTCTCAGGAGTCCAATCCCCAGCACCTCCAGCCAGTAGCGAATATCAAGATGTCATCCCGACACCGCAGCAAGACTCGCCGAGACCACGCAAGAAACTGAAAACAATGGGCAAAGATATCCTTGATGGATTAGCGGTCGTGGCAGGAGGACTCAAGGATTGTGCGGATCTCTGCCCACCCCTGAAAACTGCCGCTGGTGTGTTCTTGACAGTTTATAAAATCTTTGATGTGCGTACGCCATGTCTATTGTGTTCGTCTATTGAGTTCCGATCCATAGGGCGTATCCACGAATAAGGACGAGCTACAGGAACTCGAGACAAGATCGAAAGCTATCCTGTCACTGGTGGAAAAATACAAGGAAAAAGAAGTGCTCAATGTGCTTGAAGAGAGAATCCGAGGTTTCTCCACGTACGTGTCGGTCTTGCCTCCCGGGTTAGTTTCTGACTTTTCTTTGGCTATCTCGCAGAGCTATCGAGAGCTTGGTGGAAGGTATCAAAGACTTGCAAGATCGACCACTGCCGGCCCGCATTGCCGCGGTTTCGAACGATCCCAGGACGATACAAAAGATATTGAGGAACCTGAACGCTGTTTGCGATCTCTTCCAAGTAAGTGTTCGAACTACGGATCATGCCCGTGTATCCATCGTGCTCATCGCGCTCTGCAGATTGACATACAGTTTGATACTAGTGTAGCCATACAGAATATGTTACAGGTATGCAATCCAGAGTCTGAGAGTGCACGTCCTGGCTCATATATTCCATCGACAGGTGTTGAATTCCCGTAAGCTCCTCGCCTTGGTGAGAATGACAACATGCGAAGCTCACATCATTACAGGATCAATAGACAAACTTCGTTCTGAGAGCGTTTCGTATAAAACCCGGCGCTCCGCCTATGGTGATCCCACAGGATGCATGCCAGGCACGCGTGTCAACGTCCTTGAAAGATTGGAAGCCTGGGCTCCTGATGAACAGAGTGCCAAGGTGTATTGGCTCGTCGGGATGGCGGGCATCGGGAAGTCGACGATTGCGCAGTCACTGTGCGAGCTCCTCGACCAACGGCAGATGCTCGGGGCGAGTTTCTTTTGCTCTCGAACGTCAGATAAAACCAATAACCCACGGCTCATCGTCCCGGGTGCAGCGTATCAACTTTCCAAGGGTTCACCCACTATGAATGCGGGGGTTGTGAAGGCGCTCGAGGCAGATCCGGATCTGGTCGAGCTGAACGACTTGAAGGAGCAGTTCAAAAAGCTTATCTGCGAACCGCTGCAGGCTGCTGTTGGCCCCGGTGTCAAGGCTTACAAAGTCATCGTGATCGATGCTCTTGACGAGTGTTCAGACCCTCACTTCGTCCGCTGCCTCATCCAGCTCATCGTCAATTCCGCATCGAGCCTCCCCCTCAAGTTCTTCCTCGTCAGCAGACCTGACCCTTCGATCATTGCCGCCTTCAATTCCTCAGGTGGCTCTCATGATACTCTCGTGCTTCACGACATCGAGCAGGACATAGTGGAGAGCGACATCCGGTTGTATTTGAAAAAATCGCTGGCGGAGATCAAGAAAACCTGGAATCCTGACACGGACGACGGGTGGCCTCCCGACAGTGAATTGTCTCGAATCGTCAAGGACTCTGGGAAACTTTTCGTCTATTCATCTACAGCTGTGCGGTATATTCTAGGTGGCGAGTTCAACTACAAACAACGGCTCACTGCCCTGGCCGAGCGCTCATGGAGCGAGCAACAAACTTCAGCCATCGACGGGCTCTACGGACATATTCTCACCCGAGCCTGTAGTGGTTGGGAGAAGAGGGAGTTGTCATGCACGAAAACCCTCCTTTCGTTTGTTGTATTTCTTCGACATCCGTTACCAATCGACGCTCTTTCCGCGCTGTCGAGAATATCAGATCCTGCCATCTATTTAGCACGACTCAACTCTGTCATTCATATCCCCACCGAAGAAGGCGCCTCCATCTCCCCTTTTCATGCATCCTTCCCGGACTTCCTGGTGGACCCCAACCGTTGTCCACCCAATCATTTCTCCCCGTTCACTCCACTCGTTGCCGCCAATGCCCATGCAGAACTTGCGCTCAAATGCCTGGAGCTCATGAATGAGTCGCTCAGGTACAACGTGTGTAATACCCCTGAGGAGTTGACCATCTCGCGTATGGACAGAAGGAATCCGCCAGAAAATGCCAGCAAAATTCCTGGGGCGCTCCGATACGCATGTGTTTACTGGGCCTCGCATTTGAGTGAGGTCAGGGACCGGAGCCAGCCAGCCCTTATCAGTGCTCTACGTGAGTTCCTGAATACGCACCTCTTGCACTGGATGGAGTGTCTGAGCGTGATCGGCCAACTCGGAACTGGAGTTGATTCGCTTTTCAGTGCAAGTAGTGCTCTCTCGGTAAGTGTTGATTAGGAGGATGGCAGTTTCATGTGCTGACGCCATTGCAGGGCGTGCGAACTACAGATGTTGAAGGTCTACAACCCCTTGTTGATGACGCTCGTCGATTCCTACAGCTAGGTTTCGAGTGCATCGAACAGAATTGCTTTGAGGTTTACCAGTCGGCATTCACGTGGATTCCCAAGAAGTCGTTGATGCGTCAAATCTACGACGCGCAAGCGAAGCGGACGGCAAGGGTGACACTAGGTCTACCTGACACCTGGGGATTGATTGAGCTCTGCATTGGAGGGAATTCACCGGTCAATTCTGCTGCTTTTTCGCCTGACGGCACGCGGGTTGCCTCCGGGTCTTCTGATGGGACAGTCAGGATTTGGAATGTGATGACGGGTGTGTTGGAAGCCAAGCTGGAGGGCCACACGGATTCGGTGACATCTGTCGCTTTTTCGCCCGACGGCACGCGGGTTGCCTCCGGATCGATTGATCAGACAGTCAGGATTTGGAATGCGACGACGGGTGGGTTGCAAGCCAAGCTGGAGGGCCACACGAATATGGTG